>BSBK01003807.1:2500-290000 GCA_027943335.1 Chamaecyparis obtusa | reverse complement strand
AATTAGTTGATCTTTTTGAACATGATAAACTCATCAGTTGGGATGAGCTTAGGAATAGATTTAATATTCTAGATTCCCAAAAGAAGACTTATAACATGATAGTCAAAGCTGCCAAGGATCTGCCAACTAACTATCATGTGGACTCTCATAGATACTTAAAATGCAAATGGCCAGATGGGGTCATTATGAGAAATCTCAAAGCCAAGAATATCTATAAAATCATTGGTCATAATGAAAATATTATTGATCATGTCAATACTGTCTGGTATTCCTCCCTTGATGCTGTGTCATGGAAGAAGTATTTTGATATTCTTTGGAAAAGTGTTGTTGAACCTAAAATCAGATGTTTTAAGTGGTTGGCTCTGCTTGACAGACTCCCTATTAGAAAGGATGGTCATATGAATGATGTTTGCAGCCTTTGCAGGCTTCCTGAAATTGGTAGACATATCTTTTTTGATTGCATCTTTACTAAGGAATCTAGAACATGTTTGGTATTACTTATCCTTTAAATGTGAATATTCTGGAAATTATTACTGGTCATATTGATGGGCTGAAAAAGGATTCAAATTTATTTTGGAATATGATGTCTTCTAACATTCTTTGGTAGATTTGGAAGTGCAGGAACGAGGAAAGGTATCAAAGCAACCCTATAATTCTTACAGAGTTTTTTCGAAAACTCACATTTAAAAAAATATTTCTTCAGGTCCACACAACGATGATGATGGAAAAAGATAAGCTAAGAAGATTCTTGAAAGACGGGCACGCCACCTTTTTCATCTATGAGCTGAAGCATGGCTACGAGTGGAGGAGGAACTTTGATGACCTCCAAATATTTGAACGAACTTGCAAAAGGTTGAACCAAGAAATCAAAAAGAATATTAACTCCAGGAAGGATGAGATCTTCTTGCTTACACAAATCCAAGAGCGAAAGAACATTGTTTGGATGGAGGGCCCTCTTGGATGGACTCCTTGGGTTGACACCCATTATGATGTTTTACATTAGTTTCATCTTTTCTCTGAACTATGACTGTCTACTTTATACTCTGAGATCATGGTGAGGCTAGGCCTCTTTTTGTGTACTCTCAGTTGATACTGTTGTATCTCTCCTTTTTTTATCTACCTATATATAATACAAAAAAATTTAAGAATTATACATACAATTTATTATTAAGAATAGTTATATTATACATATATAATATATAATTAAATTAAAATTTTCATATATATATAACATCTAAAAAAAAATTAAAAATAATTTACTATAAAATATTTTAAATTTATAATATTAAAAATAATTATATTTATTTAAAATTTATTATTATTTATATATGTAGTTTCAAAAATTAAATAATAATATTATTAAAAAATTAACATAATATAAAAGCACTTAACTATATATATCATTTATGCTACAATATAATACTATTAAAAATATTTTAAATTTTTTTTTTATATTATATATAAGAGGATGAAAAAAGGAACAACCGCAATATCCAGTTTAGTTACATCAGAAAGTACAAACAAAGAGGCCCGACCTCACAAAAAGAGCTTACAACGGAATGTACAAGCTAGCAAGATCAACACATATGAAAGCAAGATAAAAGACTAGTGCAACATATCATCATGGGTGTCCACCCAGGTAGTCCACCCCCTGGGACCCTCCATCCAAACAATATTTTTATGCTCCTGGATTTGAGACAACGTGAAGATCTAGTCCTTTTTAGACTTGATGTTCTTTTTAATCTCCTGGTTGAGCTTTTTGCAAGTCCTTTCGAACATCTGAAGATCATCAATGTTTCTTCTCCACTCATAGCCATGCTTCAGCTCATAGATGAAGAAGGTGACATATCCATCTTTCAAGAACCTCTTAAGCTTATCCTTGTCCATCATCATAGTAGTGTGAACCTATAAAAAGATTTTAAAATAAGTGATTTTATGAAAAAGTAAGAACTCTAGGGTTGCTTTGATACCTTTCCTCGTTCCTGCATTTTTAGATCTGCCAAAGAACTTTAGAAGAGAGACTATTCCAAAAGAGATTAGAATCTTTTTTAAGCCCATTAATATTTCTAGTGATAATTTCAAGAATATTCACATTTATAGGATAAGTGATACAAAACATATTCCAAATTTCCTTAGCAAAAATACAGTAAAAAAAAAAATGTGGATACGAGTTTCATGAAGTCTACATAAGCTACAAAAATCATTCATGGAAGCATCTTTTCTAATCAGAAGTCTATCAAGCAAGGCCAGCCATTTAAAGCATTTAATTTTAGGTTCAATAGTACCTTTCCAAAGAATGTCAAAGTATTTTCTCCAAGAACCGTTATCAAGGGAGGAATACCAAACAGAGTTAACATAGTCAATGATGGTCTCATTATGCCCAATAATATTGTATATATTTTTGGCTTTGATTTTGGACATAATGAGCCCATCGGGCCATTTACATTTTAAGTATCTATGAGAGTCCACATGACAGGCAGTAGGCAGGTCTTTAGACGCCTTAAGAATCATATTGTAAGTCTTCTTCTGAGATATCAGGATATCATATATGTTCTTAAGATCATCCCAACTAATAAGCTTATCTTGATCGAAAATGTCAGCCAACTGAGAGATGCCCATCTTAGACCAATGCCGAGCAAAGCAACCTTGGGAGAGGACAAGGGGTTTCCCAGACAAATGTAAGTTCCACCAGATAGAAAATATTTTAAATTTTAAATTTAAAAACAATTTAATATATAATTTATTATTAATTTTTACAAATATATATATATTTACCTATTAAAAAATTGCTTCCCATTAGTAGAAATTGAGCAATTCCGCTAAGTGTAAAATATTTAAAATTATTATTTTTTTTTCAAAATGGCCAGTGTTAGTTGAAAAATATACGCTCAGAATTTTTTTGTCCTACTCCACAGAAATGGTACAATTTTTACTGACAGTTTCTGCAATAGTTCTATATTTACCGTATTTACCCATGCATGCGAATGATATGACTGGATAGATAACTTACGAAGGGAACACTTTTTCAAAAAAAAATTAAGTATACTTTTTTCCCCTAGATAAATTGTCTATTTATATGTCTGCATAGCTGCTGCCAGCCATTCAACCTCTGTTTAACATCATACATTGATATCATCATACTCTTCTTGGGAGCATGGGAGATAAAGTCTACTGACAGGATAGTTCACGCTTCCCAATTAAAGCGCATACATTTCAAATCAACAACACCAACAAAGCGATGCAGTAAATCTTCAATTGCGAATGGCAAGCGAGCGAGAGATCATGTTCAATCTTTCGGGCCCTTGCTATCTCACACACGTCGACTGGTAAGATACCAAAACCTTAATTACACAAAATCTCCCCATTTTTTCCTACTCCAACAGCCGTTGATTTTCTCCACTGTGCTTGTAAGCTCTGATCCGGGAAAGACAGGACCGCAAGAATGGGCCACACGCTCACTTCGAAATTTGATACCATGTGCGAGGCTTATCATCAATCTGAGTGCTTCGGCAGATTTTATGACGGTGCATGGTATTCATCAGTGGTGGGCTGCTCATATCAGAATTCAGTGCTCAGAATAAGGGGAGTTCAGTCTTTTTCATCTAGATTCAATGCCCGGAGATGGGTGAATTTATGAGTAGGCCCCACACTTTCTGGGCTATGTGAGGTCGAGAAGACACTGGAAGCTTGGAGTTATTTGAGCCCAATTAGGGATTTATGGCATTTGAAATTGAAAAGTGTTTCTTGAAAAGATTCTCAACTCCTTTTCGAGCCAAATCAGTATTTGGAAAAACATTTTGTTTGGACCGTCTTGGGGTCCGTGTAACCATCTTATACCTGCAAATGATAATATCCACATATTTCTCACCAAGAATATATTGTTGAGAAATAATATTTTATAGAAATTGAGATTTCTTCTAAGAAGATGAGATTTAATATTTGAACATTGTTCAATAGTATTATTTTGAAAATTTTATCAATTAACTATTTTACAATTTATAATAGATTATAAAATATTTTTAAAATATATAATATTACAAATTTTGGTTGAATAATCAATCAAATATAAATAAAATTGAATAGTTCTTAAATAAATAAAACATAGTAATTCTTTAAAAAAAATGTTTTGTTAAGTAAATAAAGATTATAAAATAAATGATATAAATAAAATAAAATAATTTTTAAATAAAAATAGATCTTAGACATCTCTAGACATTTTTATAATAAAAATATTTAAGATATAAGGAGTCAATTAAATGTTAGGATTGGGAAATTTAGTTTAGTTTGCTATTGAATAAATCTATTAATGCACTAAAATTTATGGCTTGAGTGTAGCACTTATCTTTGTTTGTATTAATTGGTTATTTTAATGGGGATTATCCATAGATCTATGTTGTGTCTATGAATATATAGATCTATTTTGTGTCTCATAGAAATGGTCTAGCTTAGTGTTTTGAAATACTTCTTAATTCATAAGAACATCTTTATTGTTCATCAATAATCACAAAATATGCTTAAAATTATATTATATATGATAATTTTTAAAGATTAATAATATAAGTTATATTTATATTTTTATTCTAATTTTTTAATTTATATCATGTATGATACATGGGAAGAGCACTAATCCATAGGGGGTTCAATAACTGTTATGTTTTATTCATAGTGAAAGACAACAAAAAAAAGATCCTCGAAACCCCATTTACAATCTACTAATGTCGGAAGATAAGATATACATAATATAGTACACAAAGAAAACACCACTATTGAATTTTGAATTTAATTTTTGAAAACCTATTATTGAATGTTGCTACACTCTCTGATTTGACAAGAAATAAATATGGAACTTTTTAACTAACTAAATCCTTGATACATACTTGCTTTTATAATAATATCATTGTTATCAATTTTGCATGACGTGAACACAAATTTATGTTTAAAAATACTCTTGTTGAATACCATTAATGCCTTCAAACTAATTGAAGATCACTTACAAAGGATGTTACAATTTTGTCATGACCTTCATGGACATATGGAAGTTATTAATAATCACACAACAAAGAAATCACATTAATACATTTTAAATTTCTATGCTATTTCAAATAATTGACTAAAAAATACACGGATTACTAATACTTTGTGAGTAATGAAGAAATTTCAAAAAAATCTTCCCTACACCATATCATAAGGATTATTAAAAATTCTTATCTATTGAATCATCTTTTACTAAAATACTTTTAATATCTCGATTTCAAAAACATTTAAAAATGTTAATTATGTCATAGGCGTTTTCATTTTGAAAGAGGCCAGGCAAAAGTTTTTAAATCTACGGTTGCAAGCGGTGGAGAGCCCAATGACTACCATTGGGAGCTTCGTGGCCATCCATCATTCTGCAGACAATCTGATCATTTTCGTCTACCATTTTAATTTGTCTTCCTGGCAGTTTGTCCGCATACATGTCACATCAATGGTATGGTAGATGCCAGGCTTTGTACGCATTTTTCATTTACAACCTTCTTTCTTTGCATCTTTCATTATCCTTCTACTCTACTTTTTTCGTTGATCTGTTCAACATATGAATATGGAGATGATTGATCGCTTCTAACCTTTTTCTTTCATGTGATCTGACTATTTTGATGGCCATTATAGGTTGGATTTTGAAAGAGTTCTTTGTTTCACCATCTATCAAATAAAAGACACTTTTCCAAGCTTTGCGTTAAGGGTTTGCATAATAATAATATCATCTATTTTTGGTAATTATTGGCTTTAGTCTAGTGAGATTATCAATGGTTGTGTTCAATGAAAGACATTTTAGATCTACAGGTTATGATATTTGGATGCATGCAAGCACAAATTTTACTATGCTCTGTTAAATGATTAGCTATATATTCAGAGTATTGCCCTGTTGCCATGGTGTGAATGTAGGGGAGGGAAAATTTGTTTCAAAATATAGAGAATTCTACCGTCATTTCTTTTGAATAGATTGCACATTAAATAATGAAATCTGTATATGAAATTGGATCCCTGACAACTTAATTAAGTAGAGGGAAAATTTTTTTAAAAATACAGAGAATTTATTTTAATTATCAGGCACATTTCTTGCTGTTGAATTCGTTGCACATTAAATCTTAATGTTCTTTGTAAATTAAATTGGATTCCATGCAATTTAATTGAGCATTTCTTTGATTTTGTTTGTTTACATATCAGACGAGCGCATCTACAATGCAGATAAATAATTTTGAAGCATCTAAAACCTATTTTGGTATATTCTCTCAGAATTGAACATAAAATCTATTATAATTGCCACGCATATGTTAAAAAAGTGTTTTGGTACAATATAAAACAAGTTCATGATCTAAATTAAAAATTTATTGAAGAGACATAAATTTGATTGGCCACCTGGTCTGTCAAGCTATTGTTAGTTCTTCTTTCTAATGATGAATCTTAGTATGGTTCCAAATGTTCCATGAAAAATATACACAATTGAACTGAAAAATTGTCTCTCTAAATATTATATGGATCAAATATATATTTCAATATCATTATATGTAATTTTTAACCGCCTCCATCCAACTTCTTCTCTTTCACAACATACAGTCTTCCCATTATATTGATTGTATTTTGTAGCTAAAATTCCAAAATAGGATATAGCGACCAAATTTGGGGCTTGCGAGAATCATAGCCCATGCCATCATTAGCACCGCCAAAATAGCTATGCAATAGACCATGATTTCTCTAGCCATTCTAAGACATTGGAAAGTATCCAGCAAAACCCTCAATAAAACAGAGGAAAATTCAAGCGAAATGAATACCGAGGACTATCTGTAGTGCCACACTGAAAATGGGGCCACAAAAAGTACTCGGTACTTCTGAAAATACAATATAAATATTCATTTGATTCTAACAAGGAACCCAATTCTTGGAATTACAAAAGAGACAAGGTTGTTTGATAATCTTAATCAGAGTTGGCATGATTTTTCACAGTTTTTACAGTATATTTACGCTTTTGATTTTCATCATATATTTTTATAAATTATTCATAAATAAAGATCACTAATATGATTTGAAATATTCATTAAAATTATACTGATAACTAAAATAAACTTTGCTAGATGTTAAAATCACAAAGGGGAAATTAAGATTCACTTAAAGTCTGATTCAGAAGGAGTCTACTCTAAAGATGCTTTGTCAAATATTCACCAGACAGGCAAATCATCATTACGATTGTCAAAGTATCTCAAAGTGTGCTATCTTGGCTGTAATTCTATGAATTAGGGGCATGACAGGGGAACCCATGGTACTTTTCCTTTTGAATTCCAACTGTTTTGATTGTTTTGTTCGCAAAAGCTTTTGGGTTTTGGCTCAATCGACACATTTTGGCTGAACCCATTTCTTATGATGGAAAAGTATTGTAAGTGGTGATTTATCATGCTCTCTCTTCAAATGGCTTAGATTTTTAATTCAAAATAATAATTACTAATTAGGTCTCTCATAGATTTGTGCCTTGCCAATTGATATTCGCATAATGAGAAATGCTCTTTGAACACGTCTTCTAAATTTCACAATATGTTTTGGAAATATGCTAGATTCTTGAATGTTATGGTAATTTTGATGTTTTCATAATTATTTATCAAATTCTTTTATATATTTTTTACTAATTTTTAAATGCTTTTAGATTGAATGAGGGAAGGGTTTTAAGTATAACTATAAAAAAAAATTAGCACAATGTTGAAATTCATAAATTAATATAATGTGTGTTAGTTTGGTTTAAAATGACTAATGAAAGAGTTCATAATCAAGAATTTATAAATTTGAATTTTAAAAGTGAAGAAGTATATAATTGACCTAGATTAGGTTTACACACATGATCTAAAGTGAAGAATAATGAATTAACATATTAGAATATGAATACAATTATTAAAAAATGAGCTATATGTAATGCATTACTAGTGTGTATATATCTAGTCACCCCTCTACAAAGATAGAGAGGGCATCTAGGCATAGAATAATACATTATTCCTTCTAGGCGTTACAATTCACCCACCCACCACTTTAATTGTAGAAATATTGAATGGAGTGCCCCACCTGAGGCTAACCTCATGTTTGCATGCAAATATTTTTCTCAAAGGGTATATGTGTGTGTATATGTATACATATGTATGCATTTATAGACACACACACACATGAAGAAATGTCTTTCATGAGGTGCCAATTGCACTTTGCAAATTGATGAAAATTAGCGTATTGGAATTAGTAACAACATACAAAATATTTTCTAAAATGATCTGCATAGGAAATATGTTGATTGGAGCAATATGAACCAACCTAAAAAAATCCCACCATGAAAAAAGAAAAGATAACATGCAAAAACAAGTAGAAAAATAAAACTTTAAAAATACAATAGATAAGAAAAAAGTATAAAACATCTATATATAATCTATATATAATAATACAATAATAAATTATTATTATTATTAATTAATAATAATAAAATATTATATTGATATCAAAAAATATCATTATAGACACACATCCATTTTGAATACACAAATAAATAAATAATATTTTATTTTTCTCTATAAAATTTAAATATTTTATTAAATAAATACTTCACATTAAAATCATACATTAATTGCATAACACTAATCCACTTCATACAAGATTACAAGATTGCAATATTTATTATATATAAGTACATTGACACAAGATAAACAAAATCCATCGAATACCTTTCCTCTCCCTAAAATCCACTAATAAATATAATATTATGTTCATATCATTTGATTATTCGAACCCAGACCGAGAAAGGTGGCATCAATATCTTTTCTCATCTAATGAATTATGGAAAACACATATTTTCATTTTAGGTTTGTCCCTTGCAATTGTCGTCTTGTTAATAGGACCACACACAAAATACTTCCTCTATTTGGGTGGCATGTCTGCATACATGCTACGCATCACCTCAAATATTTAATACACAAGTTTTACTTTTTTTAATTGCAATCAATGATGTGTTATAGGTGCCCATTGGACATGACAAAGTATATAAATATCCCTCACTTGACCCTTATTTTCTTATTTCAATTTACACTCCCTCTATATCTACCTTTCTGAAACAATTTGAAGAAACCATGGAATTAGCTCTTCAAGGTTTTAGCTTCTTTGACAATAAATTATTTGAGACCACCATCTATAATTTCTTGAGACCACCTTCTACAACTGCAAAATTTGTGAATTCAGCAACAAATTTTGGCTTCTCACATGTTCCATATCTGAAAATATGATTAACCTCTTTAGAAGTTGTGTGAGGAGTGTAAGGTCATCAACACTACTACAAAAAGGATTGTTTCAATGTACCTTGGCAGCTATCTCATCCCATCATTAAAATTTTTTTAAAAATTTACTAAATTAAATCAACAAAATGCTTTATCTAGATACCTAGACAACCATCAAAAATATCATGGCCATCCAATATTCTTTGTTTTGCTATCTTTTGTTTATTTCATGTTGGGGCTGGCAATACGGGCATTGTGAACATCCTGGCCTCTACCTTCTCATTTTGAGTACATATATACAAAGTCTAAAGTGTGCTTGTGATTATATCTATGCATTGTGAGCATAGATAATTAGTTTCATTTTAAACCCTGTAGTACTTGAAGCACTCACGAGATATTTTCAATAGATGAAGTTTCAAAGTTTTGGCGGTCACCGAAATGTCACTACAAAATTTTTATGAGAAATAATGCCACTACTTAATAGTATGTATATATTTAATTTATTGTAAAATTGGAGAGATTATAATTCAATAATGTATGCATTTATAGATAGAGAGATCAAAGAATAAAATTGGAGAGATATAGATAGAGATGTAAAAAGATATAGTTATAAAGGTCTATGGAGAGAGAAATGAGGATAGGGAGGGAGAGATGGATGGATACAAAAAGGGAGAAATGTTCTAAAGATAGAGGTGGGGGGAGAGACAAATATATAGAGAGGTGGAGATAGAGAAATAGATAGGAGGATAGGAAGTGAGTGAGAGGAGGGGAGGGGGGAGAAACAAATATATAGAGAGGTGGAGATAGAGAAATAGATAGCAGGATAGGGAGTAAGTAAGAGAGGGATAGGGGGTGAGAGACAAATATATTGATAGAGAGATAAGAAGATATAGAGAGGATGAGAGGGAGTGACAAACAAAATGGACAAATACTTAAATCACCTTCCATAACTATATGGCCCTCATAAAGCCAACAGTTAGCAGAAGATTAAGTTTCAAAGCTGGCAGTCAAAAACAACGCGTGTCCTTGGGTCTCCAATAATGTTGAAAGATCTCTGGTTAAGATCCTTACAAAATGTATTGTTGATCAAATTTTACAAAATGGAAAATAAAATACATTTATGTGAAATTTTCACCATCTATTCTTTGTGATCTGCATATTTTGTGGTCGAAAACCATAAAAAATTACAAAAAAATCAATTTGTTTTCACGAATCTGAAAAAAAAATGTTTGACATTGTATCGTCTTAAAATGGAAGCACTTCCATGTTAAGAGTGTTTAGCCCTCCGAGTAAGTGGTTTAGGGTCATATCGAACGCGTTGAATGGATACTTGACTTGGATCTGGCTTTTTCCCCCGTTTTGCCCCATTTTCCACTTCTTCTTGGCATTTTCCTGGCATCTTGGACTATGAACCTGAGATTCTTGACCTCAGGGTCAAGGTCAACCTTTTAGGTCAAAGTTGACCTCGACCCTGACTTGGTCAGGATCAACCTCGATCCTGACCTGGTCAGGATCAACCTCGATCCTAACCTGGTCAGGATCAACCTCGTCCTCGACCCTAGGGTCCAGGATCCTCGGGGTTAGCTTCTGGTTTCGGAATTTCATCAAAATCTTATCTTTTCCCTCTTCAGGGCCATTATTTCTCGGATTAAGTGTCGAATTCTCAAATTAATATTTGAGGTGGACCTTTCTTGAGATTTTTATAGGATTCCTAATTTATTATTGGAGATTAGCCTTTCTCGAGTTTTGTGCCTAATGCTCAAATTAATTTTGGGGTTGGCCTTACCTTGAATTTTGTAACAAGGCTCTTAAAATAATTATTTTATTTTTATATTGAGGGTGGTCCCCTCTTAGAGTTTTGTGTCAAGACTTTAATTTAGTTTCCTCTCCATGTACACCTCTCTAGAGTTTTGTGCCATGGGCCCTTAATTATTGTTTTCTACGAGGCCCCTCTTGTGCCCTAGATCACTATAAAAAGGAGCCTTCCTCTCTCATTTTCTCCATCTCTCTCAATCAAGTTTCCATCTCATCTCACAATCTCTCAAGCTCTCAAGTAAGAAGATCAAGCATTCAAGCATTCAAGAATTTAATTCATTAAGGAGATCCATTAGTAGCCATTGAAGGATTCAAGCTCTATGGAGCTCTCTTGTTGAAGATTCCTCCATTTCCATTCAAGCCTCTTCCAAATTGAAAATCCATTCAAGATTGGTGTTGAAGATCTAAAGAGAATTGATTGGAGACATCCTATATTTGATTCTACATTCATCCATTCTTGTGGATTCAAGGATTTGAATCCTCCACAAGGGTTTCAACTCAAGCAAGGTGAATTGTTCCATTTACTTTGTTTATTCCAGCAATTTCAATTCAATTTCAAGGTTAATTCTTAAATTGGGGTTTGACTGAGGCAAACCCCTCCCCCCAACAAACAAAATCATTTTTCTTGTAGGTACAGGTGCAAAATTTTGGATTTGAGAGCGGATTTGGATACCCTTTTCAGTGAACTTCTGAGATCTGCGAACAAAGTCAAAATCGACCTACAGAATAAAAATGTAGCCTTTGACCTTTTATGAGGGTCAAAGTCGACCTGAGCTCATCTCGAAAAAAGATTTTTGGGTTTTGTAGATCTCGCAGTTTCGATTCAAAAGAGAGGGAATCAATAGTTTTTGAGATTGTTTGACAAGGTTTTCAGCCAATTCTTTTTCAGAGGTAAGTACCTTTATTTCTCAATTTCAATATTAATCATCTACATTTACTTTCTATATCAATACAATTTTATGTAAGTGTAAAATATTGGTCTTGGGGTCTCTTTTATGTGCAAACCATTGTTCTAGGACCCCATCCACATTTTTACCTATTACATTTTGGTGAACCCAACACACTTACCCTCCTTTCTTTTGTGGATTTAGATGCTCTATTGTATTAGATCTTCCTTTGTATTCCCTTATGTGTTCACCTTCACTTTACATTTTGGTGAACCCGACATACTTACCCCTTTCTTTTGTGGAATTAGATGCCCTATTGTGTTTATGGTGTTTGATTTCCTTTCCATGCTTATAAATTTCATTTGAATGCATTTAGATATATCTAGATCTATTTTATATGCATTTCCTTGTTCATTATCATGATGCATAAGTTGTTTCAAGTTTTTTTCAAATGCCTTATGGATAGGGATGATAATCCTCCTATTTGGGATGAGCCTTTAGATTTGGATATTGATTACTCTCTTCCTCATGAAGCCAGTGTGAATGAACCCTTGGATAAGGACATTGATTTATCCCCTCCTTTGATACAAGAGAGTGATTTACCAATGGATGACATATTCATACGTGATGATAACTCTTTTCCTAAAACACACTCCCCTTATGCGGACATTTTAGTGAAAGAAGATGACATTATAGAAGCTTTACCTCCATTTGAGATTCCCTCTAGTGATGAGGCATTAGTGGAGAATTATATGCATTCCCTTAATGCTCTCCCTTTTAGTGATGATCCTATGGAGAATCAAGATCTTACCTCATCTCCTCCTAGGATGTCCTCTTTTCTTCCTTCTTGTGAATCTATTTGTATTGTTGAGACAACTACCATGGTTTATCCAAAACCCTTGTTGACTGTCAAAGGTTGTCCTTGCATTACTGTCAAAGGTAAACCTATGGAGTCTTTCAATGATCAAGATTTGATTGCTCACACATATCATACAAGGAATAATCCTCAACCTAATCTGGTGGTTTCTACTTCTTTACCACCTTCTCAACCCATTCTTCCTCCTCCACCCCGTCTTCCTAGCAAGGAGTATGATTTGATAACCCAATTGCAAAATACTCCTGCCAAGATTTCTTTATGGGAGCTTCTTCAAACTTCAACTACCTACTATGAAGCCTTGCAAAAAGCTCTAGCAACTCTTCCCACTCCACCTAATCAAGAGAACATCAATAACTTCTTACAATGCATGCATGATACCCCAGGTCCTCCTGACATTATTTTTACTCAAAAGGATTTACCTTCTAAAGAAGTTCAAAATCAGTATGATGCTCTTATGGTTGTTGTTTCTATCAATAAAAGTATCATTCGTAGGACCTTGATTGATAACAGATCTGGGCTTAATGTTTGTAGCATGGACATGCTCAAAGCAATTAATGCCAATCTTTCAACTATTCAACCTGACAATGTTCCTATACGTGGCTTTGATAACATTGCTAAGAACACTTTAGGAATCATTACCTTACCTATCAAAACAGGACCTGTCATCTTGAATACACCTATTCATGTTATGCTTGGACCTCTCAATTATAATCTTCTTTTGGGTAGACCTTGGTTACATGAGATGCATGTTGTTCCTTCCACCCTTCATCATAAAGTCAAGTTTATACATAATAACAAGATGTATTCACTTCATGCGAATGATGCGCCTAATCCTTGTCTTAATATTCAAACCCACACTACTTCTATTCTTGAAAATAATCCTTCTTTCTCTAATGCTCTTCCTGACGATGATTAGGGAACCTTGGATTTTAATCCTACCTTTATTGGAGAATATAAGGTTAATGATCTTGATTTTATGAAGAAACAAAGAGAATTTGAACAACGAGTTTTTACTTCTACTTCTAATACCCTTAGTAATAACTATGTCACTGCTTCTACCCACAATGAATCTATCGAACCTACTAATGATGACATAGTGACTACTGAAGTTCCATTGACTCCTTCTGATATGGCTTCTTGTTATGGTCCTGGTTATCACTTCCTAGTTAAACAAGGATTTAATGCTCAAGGATGTGGTAAGGATAAACAGGGAATTCAAATGCCCTTACACACTAGGGGGCATGAGCATTCTTATGGATTGGGATTTAATCCTCGACAACAAATCAATGCTAACAAAATCTCAAATAACACTTTAAAACATGATTAAACTATGAAGAAATTTGACCAAGAAGTTCTTTTGCCTGAACTCCTTCATGCTAAGATGATTACTAGACCTAAACGCAAAAAGAAACATAGTCCATACTTGAAGACTCTTCATTTTTGTTTATATCATAGATTTCATGATCACTCTAATGAATGTCAAGCTTTACATTGTAAGATTAGGCAACTCATTCATAGTAATGTTATTTATATATCATGTGACAATGAGTTGTATTTCAATCCTGTTTTCTCTAAATAACATTTATGTTCCTATTATGGAGCTCCACATTATGTAAATAATGTTAGCCTAATTCTCGGGGGCTCATTGTCTTGCATAGTGTTGTGAGTGATATAATGGGTCCCCTTCCATCTTTGTTCCTATTCTTGGGGGGCAAGGATGTCATCTCCTTCTTTTCTGTCTTTCCAGGATTCACCTCTTTCCTTGGTTAAGCAGTATCTATCTATTATGTGATATCCAATCATACATGAAAATTTTGGTTTGCATTGAGGATCTTTGTCCTTGATCACAACCTATTTAATTATTTGAAATTGGGTTTCCATGGTTGATATATCTCTCACCTTGGAAACTGAACAGTGTGCTATCCCTCACAAGGGTTACTTTTTCACTTCTTGCATGATATCTCTTTGCATTCGTCCCTCCCATGGCCTCATAGGAGCTATGACCTTCTTGGCTTGGACTGGGTGTTGTCTATGGATATTGTCTTGATGCTGAAGAAGGCTTTATCCTTGTTCTTTTGTTTCTTTAACATATCAAAATAGTATGTTTTTTCCATCTTAAGGAGGGGGGCATATATACGGCCTCCCTCATTCTATATTATGCATTTTTGTTCTAACCTTTTGTTTTGCAGCATGCTAAATCTCGGAAGGTAACACACATAAGTTGCTAAATCCTGAAGAGACACATATTTTTTCAATTTTCAATATGCTAAATCTTCTGAAGGTAACACACATAAGTTGCTAATCTTGAAAGGACACGCATTTCCAGTTTCAAATATGCTAAATCTTGGAAGGTAACACACATAAGTTGCTAAATCCTGAAGGGACACGCATTTTCAATTTCCAATATGCTAAATCTTTCGAAGGTAATGCACATAAGTTGCTAAATCCTGAGGAGACACACATTTTGTATTCCATGGTGATACAAGAAGGTGGATCCATGGGTACTTTATAAAAGCTGTTAGAAGATGCACTACATACATGCACAAAGCCACCAGAAGGTGCACAACATTATGGAGTGACTATCAAGTGTTTTCTTGGTGGACCATCCTATCCTTTTGTGGTTCACAGTGAGATACACACATCTTATTGGGCGATCTAACCACTCCTCTCTCTCATTTTCTCTCTATTTTTTAGTGATGTCTCTCTTATTGCAATTTTGGAGTTGACTAAGACTCGAGTCCTTGGGGGCTTGAGGATTTCTTTGTCCCTTTTATTTCAATAAGATTATATTTTTCTTTGAGATCTCCTTTACCAAGAGTTTGCATTGAGTCCATACTCTTGCTAAAGTGGGGGCTTAATGTATCATCTTAAAATGGAAGCACTTCCATGTTAAAAGCGTTTAGCCCTCCGAGTAAGTGGTTTGGGGTCATGTCGAATGCCTTGAATGGATACTCGACTTGGATCTAGCTTTTTCCCCTATTCTGCCCCATTTTCCACTTCTTCCTGGCATTTTCTTGGCATCTTGGACTACATGAACCTGAGATTCTTGACCTCAGGGTCAAGGTCGACCTTTTAGGTCAAAGTTGACCTCGACCCTCACCTGGTCAGGATCAACCTCGATCCTAACCTGGTCAGGATCAAACTCGATCCTAACCTGGTCAGGATCAACCTTGTCCTTGACCCTAGGGTCTGGGATCCTTGGGGTTAGCTTCCAATTTCGAGATTTCATCAAAATCTTATCTTTTCCCTCTTCGGGGCCATTATTTCTTGGATTAAGTGTCAAATTCTCAAATTAATATTTGAGGTGGACCTTTCTCGAGATTTGTATATGATTCCTAATTTATTATTGGAGATTAGCCTTTCTCGAGTTTTGTGCCTAATGCTCAAATTAATTTTGGGGTTGGCCTTACCTCGAATTTTGTAACAAGGCTCTTAAATAATTATTTTATTTCTATATTAAGGGTGGTCCCCTCCTAGAGTTTTATGTCAAGACTTTAATTTAATTTCCTCTCCATGTGCACCTCTCTAGAGTTTTGTGCCATGGGCCCTTAATTATTGTTTTCTACGAGGCCCCTCTTGTGCCCTAGATCACTATAAAAGGGAGCCCTCCTCTCTCATTTTCTCCATCTCTCTCAATCAAGTTTCCATCTCATCTCACAATCTCTCAAGCTCTCAAGTAAGAATATCAAGCATTCAAGCATTCAAGCCTTCAAGCATTCAATTCATTAAGGAGATCCATTAGTAGCCATTAAAGGATTCAAGCTCTATGGAGCTCTCTTGTTGAAGATTCCTCCATTTCCATTCAAGCCTCTTCCAAATTCAAGATCCATTCAAGATTGGTGTTGAAGATTTAAAGACAATTGATTGGAGACATCTTACATTTGATTATACATTCATCCATTCTTGTGGATTCAAGGATTCGAATCCTCCACAAGGGTTTCAACTCAAGCAGGTGAATTGTTCCATTTACTTTGTTTATTCCAGCAATTTCAATTCAATTTCAAGGTTAATTCCTAAATTGGGGTTTGACTGAGGCAAACCCCTCCCCCCAACAAATAAAACCATTTTTCTTGTAGGTACAAGTGTGGAATTTTAGATCTGAGAGCGGATTTGGATACCCTTTTCGGTGAACTTCCGAGATCTGCGAACAAAGTTAAAATCGACCTTCAGAATAAAAATGTATCCTTTGACCTTTTATGAGGGTCAAAGTCGACTTGATCTCATCTCGAAAAAAGATTTCTGAGTTTTGTAGATCTAGCAGTTTCGATTTTAAAAAAAGGGAATCAATAGTTTTTGAGATCGTTTGATAGGGTTTTCAACCGATTCTTTTTCGGAGGTAAGTACCTTTATTTTTCAATTTCAATATTAATCATCTACATTTACTTTCTATATCAATACAATTTCATGTGTAAGTGTAAAATATTGGTCTTGGGGTCTCTTTTATGTGCAAACCATTGTTCTAGGACCCCATCCATATTTTTACCTATTACACACACACACACACAGATATATATATATATATATATATATATATATATATATATATATATATATATATATTTGAGTACCAAATATTGCAGATGGTTCCATGTGAGCGATCATATCTCCTACCTCAGCATGATCATCTATGATCAGTATTTCATCGCAGAAACCTTGAATTTGCTCTTTGAACCATTCCGCATCGTGTTTGCAATAAGTACCTGCACAACTGACACGAATCCCCATTTCTCTTACAAGTATCTTAGTGATTGAAGCAGCATGAGTTGTATCACCAAAAACAACTGTTTCTTTACCCGTCAAATTCTGACAATCAATAGATCTTGAAAACCAAGCAGCTTGGGAAACAAATCGAGTTTGTCCGTCGATATAAGGTTCATAATCCACTCTTTTATTCGATGAACTAAGAGTCAACGTATTCACATTTTTTTGAATCTGGCGGATCCACTCCGCCATATCTACAGCTCCCATGGGAGCTATAGATATGTAAGGCATCCCATATTCTTTATTTAAATACACCGCTGTCATTAAGCCTACTTCACGATAAGGAATTAAATTGAATATATATATATATATATATATATATATATATATATATATATATATATATATATATATATATATATATATATATATATATATATATATATATATATATATATATATATATATATATATAGGGTCTTCACTGCATTTTGCAAGGAGCTTAGTCACCACCCAATAACACCATATGGAGTATACTTGTAGTCCTTGTTCCATAAAAGATAGTGCTAGATCCAAGATTATGAAAACTGTGTGAGATTCAACAAAGTGATTATAGAGTGGTTAAAGGATATTCTATTGCCTCAAGTCTGAACTTTCTCTATACTCCATTTAGCTTGAAATGTGTTTCCATGAATCTGATTCTTCTGCCAAAATGTTGATCTTTATATTTAGTTTTAACAAATTAAGCTCTACCTATTCATAAGAGAATTTAGAAAAGAATTAATGGCAATAACTTTACTTCACTACTATTCAAAGAGGTAATTAAAAAAATGAAGTATATTTAGATTGATAAAGCTAAAATATTATTGAAGCTAATTATTAAAACAAATTATTCAATATTTTTAATATAAATATTATTAAAGTTGATTTAATTTAATTTTAATCAATAAGTTAAAGGAATTTTTTAAATAGGAATATTAGCAATAAATTTATTAAACTATTATAATGACGAGTTTTCCTCATCAGAATATTATTGCAACGAGGTCTGGGCCACCTACTTTTTCACTTTAGAGATATGTAATGGGATCGTACAAGTGGTCGTGGATGGAGAGAACATACTTCAGTGGTGTAAGGTTCAGACATTGGAGATGGATAAAATGACTCCTTGTTTCAAATTTGAATTTGCAGTTGAGGACTTCTTGCAAGGAAATTATTAGATTTCTAGAATTGGTGTTTTGAATAGCCATGCACTAAAGTTCATTATGAGTTTAGAAGATGAGTGCATAATAAAACCCAAATCAAGACACAAGAAAGAGTGAGACAGACCAAAGAATCAATTACTGCAAAATTGATGAATGGGGGCCTTTTCTAGCAATTGTTGAGTCTCTATGATGAACTCCTCTTCCCTTAACTTATCTGCTATCATTGGCAAATAATGATCAGACCCAATTATCTCTTTCGGCCTTTTACTTGCTTTAGCCATTACCTACAAACATCCGAGAATTTTCTTTTACAGTGACACATGAAATTTCAATACTTTATCGACAATACTTACCTATATAGATCCAAGTATAAAAGAAATAACAGAAAATGGTGGTTAGGAAGAGGATGTTCAATCTATATCCAGAACATGGAATGCAATACATTAGGGCCATTTTCCACACTTATCATCCTCTTGCACCCTAGTTGGATATTTTGTCTTAGATTTTCTCTTATAACTACACTGCAAGGCCTGTAGTTGAATGTCACACGAACTTGCTACACCATAATCTATAAAAAACTCCTATCCTATAGTCTATGTACCAGGAGTCTATCTAAGGAAATGACAAAAACTACATATCAAAGGATTTCAAAATAATGAATGCTTCTCCATCACGCTAGGCCTTGGAACATGGCCACTCTAATACCAAATACAAGAGTAGAAATTGGTACATAATAACTAACATTACACCAACATATTTATCCAGGTGTCTCTTCTCCATATTCCCCTCCTCCAACTTTATCTTCTTTATATCTTCTTATCTCTCTCTATCTTTGTCTCTTAGTCCAACTCTCTTTCCATCTCATCTTATTAAAAACATAGCATGAGCTTGTTGGTAATGGAGTCTAATTATCCTATTGTAAAAGAATGAACAACACTACATTTATTGTTTACAAAGTAGTAATTATGATTAAAAAAAGTTACATTTAGTTTACAAATAAAAAAAATAACAAGACAATTATACAATGTTTCTATTCAAATTGATTAATTTTAGATATAATATTGTCACCAAATTTAAATGAATGCATTTTTTATTCTTCCAACATTAATACGGCGTACCCATTGCACACCAAGGTGCAATTGCTAGTTTAAAATTATTTGACAGAATTTTATATGAAGATCTAGTTTTAGATATTGCAGGGTTAAAATTTATAGATTTATAATTTTTGTTTAAGAATTATGTGACCTTATCTCCGAAATATCCTCACATCCTAGAAATTTGCGTGACGCGTGAACTCAACTGTCAAATTGCGGCTACACTTAGTCATCCCTTCGTATTCCCAGGTTTTTGGTGTTTAACAGGACATGTCGTCAAAACACTGATATTCCCACATTGTATACAAATACAGATGTTATTTTGTACAGATATGCATGTCAGAAGCTTTTTCATCGGATTGAACAATTAGATACATTTACTTCGAAACGAACTCTCGGTGCACGTGAATGAATCAGACCAACTACCATTCCGCAATATAGAAAACTTAACACGAATTGAATGATGGCATTGGTTTTACCTATTTACTGCTTCGCTTCACCGGGTGCAGCCGCTTTGAACACAGACAGATGACAGAAATGTATCTGTCTCACCCAGCAGTCGCCGGATAACGACAAGAACACAGAGAGGAAGGAGAACCTCTTCCTGAAAAACAGAGAGATCTTGGGTTATAAATCTTACTCAAAAATATATAATAATCTGGCTGGATAGCCGCAGGTGAAATCTACGGACAGGATTGTTCACGATTCCCAATTAACGCCCACAAAATTGAAATTTATAACAGCGAAGCTCCTTCCCCTAAAGGAATCGATGCGGTAAATCGTCGATAGCAAATGTCAAGCGAGCGAGAGCTCTTCAAACAGTCGGACCCTTGGTATCTCACACACGTCGACTGGTAAATGACCAAAACCTTAAAACAAAACCTCCTTCCATTACATATGCCCACATTTTCCTACTTTAAGCGCTGTTGGTTTTTGTCCCCTGTGGTAAAAAGGTGTGATCCAGGTCACAGGCGATGTGTAGCCGCCAGTTTAGTACAGGGCGTGTACGCGCAGGAACGGGGAAGACAGGAGGGCGGGAAGGGGGTGGAAGTGTGGTGGAGATTCTTCAGTTTCAAGCTTCTCTGCCCTCTGCTTGATCAAGTCGATGGCTCAATCTTCGGCGCTGTTTATAAATGGAGCAAAAAGGCGGCGCGCGTGCGGTCTCGGCCGCGGGGCGTGCCCAAAATAGTGGTTGCCCTGAGAGGAACGGTTACAAAAGCGGAGGCCATAGCCAGAGATGTCCGGCTAAATCTCAGCATTCTCACCAACGAACTCCACAGAAGCCGCCGTTTTCACTGCATAGTGGACGTCGTGAAAGCAAGCGTTCGTAAGCATGGAAGTGGAAACGTCTGGATCGCCGGTCATTCTCTCGGCGCCGCCATGGGTATGTTGGCCGGACGGAAAATGGCGGAGGAAAATCACCAATTTTTAGAGGCCCATCTCTTCAATCCGCCCTTCGTTTCGGCGCCGGTAGAAACGATTCAGAATGAGAAAATCAAGCGCGGGTTACACATTGCCCGAAGCTTGGTGACGGCCGGACTGTCAATGACACTGCAGGACGAACGTACCAGAGCTGAATCTCAGAAAACTTTCTCCGCTCTGCGATTTTGGGTTCCTTGTTTGTACGTAAATCGGAATGACCATGTGAGCTCGGGTTATGTGGGCTATTTTTCGAACCAGCAGGTGATGAAGCAAATGGGGGCCGGCGGTATCGCTAAACTGGCGGCGCCGAATTCTATCAGCAACATTGTTTTGTCGTCATTGGGAAGGAAGTCGAAGGAAGGACATTTGATACCTTGTGCGAATCTGATTATCAACGTCGGCGCTTCTGCGAATTTTATGACTTCTCACGGTATTGAGCAGTGGTGGGCAGCTGATATCAGAATTGAGTGCACAGAATACAGGCTTGTTCCAGCAGAAGGGCAAACCGAAACCGCTCTTCATTTGCGGGCACATATTTGAAGTTGGGGGATTTCTTTATGATCATCTTTACCATTTTTATTATTTTCCATTCTAATTATGAATTTCTCCTCTCTTCCAGATTCACTGCGTAGGATGGGCTCCACCTGAAGAATGGGTTGGGCAATGTCAGTGTAGATAGTGGAAGACTGGAGTTATATAACTTAACTCTAGTTAGATTCAAGATTCTGGATTTAACTTTTTGCCATCATTCATAATACAATTCTCTTGTATTCCTTTACAAATTTTATATTTCAAATTGTAGATGCCATTTACAATGATCCAAACAATGGAACTACATTAGTGCACTTTAATTTTTTTTATGTAAAGTTGTAGAAGCTGGATTTTAGTTTTTTATTTTAAGATTTTAATATTTTATAAATTAATATGTTTTGGATTTTAACATTTCTATAAAAATTCCCTTTTAAAATTGTGCGTCCTTGTGTGCAAACTATCTTCCATATCCTGAAATCTTGGGTGACGTTTAAAATCAACTGCCAGATTTCAGCTGAAGTTACAGTCGTCACTTCCAATATCAAGATTTTTTATCTTTACGCAAAATACAACTTACCTAGAGGGGCCTAATCTTTCCAGAATGTCAGATGAAGCCATGCAACACAAATACATGTGAGACCTGCCAGAATTTTTTTATCAAACAGATAATCAAAGACGTTTAACTATTTACGTCAAAACAGAAATAGATCTTGGAAAATATCGCTGCACGTGAATGAATAATAAATCTGGCACTTTCCAGTCAGGAAAATTTAGGCGAACTGAATGGCGTTATTTTATTTACTGCTTCAGTTCACCGATTCTGCCAACCACGAGAAGATAACTACAGAAACACAAATATCTCTGTCTCACCTGCCGTCTGCCGGATAACGACGAAAACACAGAGAGAGTCCGCGTCTTCCTGAAAAACAGAGAGAATATTTACCTAATTTTATGCACAACGACCAACAGAAGCCTGTTATGCCTGGCTAAGAGCGAGCTTTATCCACTGCTTCTAAAATATCTACTCTCTTGCAGGTGGAACATTTATATTAGCGCCAATGCTCTAAAATATCTACGCTCTTACAGCTGGAACTTATTACTTAAAATCCTTTTGGAATGCGCCAACGGTTTTCAATACCATTGAATGGGTTTTTTTGATTCCATTGCCCTCATAATGGATCCACCTTTTGAGATCAATTGTAAATAATTCTCATGGTGGAATATCTCACGCATCAAATTTGGGCAAATCCGATTTGGTCCATACAAATTTGTCACGATTATCTGGTTAATAAGGTACCGGTCCATACAGATCTCTTATAAGATTATTATTTTTAATTAGCCCAGAAACTTTCTAGTCTCATAGTGAAGACCCCATCCCTCAAACTTTAGATTCTCTGAAACTTTGAAATCTAAAGATTCTACTGTGATATATAATATGATATTATATGATCTAATAGTATATTATATGATATTATATTAGTATACTATATGTTATTATATTATATTATTATATGAATTTAGCAGAAAGGAAGATGACAGTTGCGCAAGGAGCAAGGAGTCTGGTCACGCAAGGCTTGAAACAGACTGGTGAAAGGTTACACAAGGTATAAGGCAGGTTTAAATAATGCGCAAGGTAAGAAGGAAGAGCTGCCAAAAAGGACAAAGCTCATGCAAGAGGAGGAAAAAGAACAAACAAGGCTCATATACTGGTTCCTCACGCAAGTTAAGAAATCTTGGTCACGCAAGGCAAGGTGAAAAAAAAGGTTTGTTATAATTTTTTTAAAAGTTCAACTTGGTAAGATAAATGTGATGAAATGAAACTAAAAAGAGAAAGAAGCACATATAAAAAATATGTAGCACAGATAGATAAAAACGGATTTCAAATGTAGAGAAATACAGAGATATAATATGAACGAGAAATTTTTTAGATTGAATGAAATAGAAATAAGTTAGAAATCTCTAGAGAGATTAGATTAAAGATTACAAATGAAATAAATAATCCTGCAAATCAAAACTCGTGAGAGCCAAGAAAAGATTTAAATATAAACCTACAAGAGCAGAGATTAAAATAACATAATAAGAGATTGAAGATATGCCTACAAAAAAAAGGAATAGCCCACATGCAAAGGGTTTAGAAAAACTGAATTATAGATTGATTGAATCTTGTAATAGAGATGAGTTTTTAAACAAAACTGATAAGAAAATACCCTGCAAGAAAATGTTAGAGAAATTAAATGATAGGCCTTGTGGTTGCCCGATTGAGGCTATCAAAAGAAGTTATCAAAATAGAAATGAGTTTGACAGAAAACAGCCAAACCTAAAAAAAATTTCAAATGCAACTCTCTGGTGACAAGTCGACTAAAGAGGGTTAAAGAAACTAGATAATCCAAAATAAAATATGCAACACAAGAAGTTAGCAAATGAAGGTCAAGCTTCTCTCTCAAACAAGAGTCTCCAATGAGATGAGCTCCCAAAAATGGTTACCTTCAAAACTACACTCAAATAAGGATTATCAACCTATGAGTGTGAGAGAGAGAGAGATAACTCATTTACAATAACTTTATAGAGGGGAAATGAGAGAGGAAAGCATCTCTTTTATAGAGATGAGGAGATGAGTTACTAAGTAACTCACCAATCTATGAATGCCATCATCCATAATAGGTGTGTGCAAAGTATCAAGATCCTCATAAGGAGAATAAGACAATTTCTTGATTACAACAATTACAAAATGACATGTCCTTCCACTTGGACTAGAGGACAAAATACAAGTAATGATTCCAAAGGAATGTCTTAAAATTAAAATAAAGGAGGATACCTTGGTTTATCCTCAATAAATAATAAATGCAACCAAAGAAATATTAACAATTCTAACAAGATCATTCTACCATTCTACAGAAACATTCTTGTAGATGGCCCAAAATTAATTAAGTGAACCTTCTAGATTAGCTCTAACCCTTATTGTGTCAAGTATTGCCTTGTGGTAAAATTTGTGAACTTTCTATAAATTCTTGTTAAGAGGTCTACCACGATACTTAATCAATTGAATATTTGTTGTAACAAGGTTAAAGAATGAATAATTTGTCCATGTATCTCAAAGTCCTCAAACAACCACACATCATAATTTTTGATAGGGCACATGTATTTTATAGAAGGATAATTTAATACCAAAATAAACATAAAGTGTAATAAAATGAGTTTAAGAGGTCTCAAAGTCTTCAACAACTACACATTATATTTTTTGATAGGGTGCCTTCTTAGCCATGTCCCTGTCACAACAAAAAATACTATTGGGTACTCAATACCCTCTTCATCAATGATTGCAGTAGTCAATTCTTTTTTGCCTCAATACAATGGCACAAAAATTAATATGTTCCTTCTTCATTGTTCTCATCTGTAACAACTGCATACACATGACCTACATTTTATAGAAGGGTAAGTTAATAACAAAATCAACATATAGTGTAATAAAATGAGTCTAAGATTGATTTTATCTAAGTAATATATTAAGAAATTATTTGGTTCAACTAGGTCAGATACATGGTCAAAATCCACTAATGCTTTAATCTGGTTCAATTGTAAAGTTGATATGTATAAATAGGTTGAAAAGGTCTACAAGACCATTGTTTAACCCACTCTTTTGATTCATATTCTTCCCTCACAAAATATATATACAAAGAGAAAAAACAAGCATTCTTTCTAGTTTAAATAGCTAATGACGTTGTATTTGAACTTCTAAATGAATGCATGTCACTTGATCCTGTAAGTGTACAAAAATCTAGATTATTTTCAATGTTATAAATTCATGTATCAACCCAAAACATTTATAAACCATAGTCTAACCTGCATTATCTAGTCTCATAGTAGAGTTGCACCATTGCACAATCATTTCTGCATCTACTACCTTGTGCCACCTTTGTACTTTAATTCCTCTCTAGAAAGAGCTCTTTTTTCACATGCTCCTGCACCATCATGCTCTCCCTTCCCATGTCCTACCTCAGTGAAATTACAAAAATGTTGAACACCACTTTTCACATGTATCCTATTCAACTAGTAGAACATCCTCGCATTCTTGAATTGTGAGGTGCAATTGTCCGACTATATTATGTGTTGGGTATATTTTATATCTCTTTCACGTAAACTATCATAGAAAAATTTAAATCATCCTTGTACAAACTCTGAACAATGAGTACGATCATCACTGATATAGAAGTGATACTATCTTAGAACCTTTGTCCTCCTATGTATTATCAGGGGCATGCATGAATGCTATGTGTACAAAAATTGTAGCTTGTGTAGAATGTTAATGCATAGGTTGCACTTCATTTTGAGGTTTTAGTGTATGATTGTTAGAAAAATCAATTTTAGATACAATAGTACCAAGGGGAAAAGTGTCCTTACATAACTTGAATTGCTCATCTAACCACCTAGCTCAATATGTATGACCTATGTACTCATTAACTATTTCTCTTAAAAAATCTTCATAAAATTAGCTACACATATATCCTTTTTCACCAACTCGTACCTCTTCAAATTTTTTCCATCTTTATCACCATATGTGATTGACATGTATTTTTCAAAAAAAATTAGTTTCTTACCAATTTCATGTGTGCTATCTAGATGTAAGAATCTATGCAAATTTTGCAATCCACCACATGTAGGGCAAAAACCTTTTAAACACATCATCTTATAGTAAATGCATCCATCATATCATTTACATAGTACACTTGAAATAAACCCTCTTGGTGACTAAGGAGGTGTTTGTGGACCACATTCCTCCAAAACATCATTATTGTGAAAAGTACAACATACATGATGATAAATATTTAATAATGCATGAAAAATTTAATATGAAGCCTACAACAAAAAACATAGTATGTGCATGATTAATGAACTGACATAAAACATATTTTTCATTTCAAAAAATATTTGACAAATTTTAATTTGAGGAAAGCTTTGAAGAAATATTTGGACTAAAATTGTGTTTGATTCATATCTAAAACTTGTTTTAGATGTGGGTCACGATTTCTACTTCCAATTCACCTTCCAACAACATCTCTTTGGTTGGGTGAAACCCTTGTGTTGTCATGCCAAAAATTTTCAATTAATGTTCTTAAAGTGCATCGACAACAACCTTGCCTTTGCATGAGAGTTTACCGGTCGAGAATTCCCAAAGAGAAAATTTATTGTTAGGATCCTCAATTTTTTCCCGCCTCACTAAGGAATTTTGTAATATTTTTCTACTTATCTTTAATGACTTTCTTGTTTTTCTTATTAAAAATGAGATTTTTTCATTTCTTTTCCCATTATGGCTAATGTGGCGACACATCGAATAATATTAGCATGTTAAGTACATGATTTCAAACCAATGGCTTTATATGCATCAAATAGATTTCTCACAATGGTTCCTTCACTATTATTTTTGGATGTTCTTAACCCCAAAATTTTCATTGTCTTTCTAATTTTTAGATTTTTAACCATTTCAACAACTAATTGGCATCTTCTATATTGATTTAAGTTTTCAAAATAGTTATTCCACATTCTTCTAACCATTCTTCTACAAGTTCTTTTAAAAAAATTATCAAGCATTGGCTTCAAAATATTTTCATCAATGTCAATTAAAAACTTTGGTTTTCTATGAATAATTCTAGGAGGTGTTAAGGTCAGTGCATGCTCTTCATTTTCATTAGGTGCATTCATCACATAAAATTGAAATGGTGTATGTTCGTCATTTCATTAGGTGCATTCATCACATCAATTTGAAATGGTATATGTTCATCACGTTCATTAGGTGCGTTCGTCATATGCATTTGAATTTGTGTATATGGGTATGTGCAAGATCATGAGGGGCCAAACTATGCCCTTAAGTGACAATGAAAAATCAGCAAATCAGGGTTAGTCAACTTGACGTGAAAATTTCAACTAGCTATCAACCTAATATCAAAAAGTTGTAAGAATAGAATCTATAGAAAATTGAATGTAGTTTCTAAACTACTAGGACTTTTTTGAAAAAAAGTTAGTATGATAGTTGAAAAGTATAGATTTCAATGCAGCAGTACAAAAATTTCAAGAAAAAAATAAGAAGTAGGTGTATGTCTGACCACCTTAATCATAATCAAATGATAATATTTTATTATAAGATTTTATATATAAGTAGTAGACTCATGCCCAGATGTGACGCATATTTTTTTGTAATTTTATTCCAAAAAAATAATTAATTATGAATTTTTTGCTACAACATTTTCAAAATAAGAAAACTCCCATGTCTGACCACCTTAACTCATTCAAAACTTTAAAAAATTCAAAAAAAAATTTTTCCTTATAGTAGGCGAAGCATAGAATGTGACGCATTTTTCAGATTTCAAAAATATTATACCGTCTAAAAGTTAGTCATTTTTCAATCAGTATATAAATCAACACTTTAGAGGTAACTCAATTAGAAAATAACTAATAATTACTTATTGAATTCAAAATTTGACAAAAATTATATCGATGGAAAGCTGATAATCTCCTTAAGATACCCTTTTCGTTTCATCAAATTCGGGTGAAAAAAAAGTCATCAACTACATGGTCGAAGTCTGGAAATCAGAGAAACAGGGGAAAAATGCATTTTTGAGACATTTCAATAGTTGCCCATGTAGGTTTGGTGCACAAAGCAATACCGAGCCTAATCGGGTACCCGATATTTTCATGTACCCAATATTTTCGGGTACTCGAAAAGGCCGATAGAATTTTGATTTTTCACTTTTCCCTCCCCTTTCTCCCTCCCATTTCTCCATCCTATATCAGATTAGATTATATATTATATATCAAAAACTATATATTAGATATATATTAGATTATATATTATATAATATACATTTTACATTAAATATTATTATTTAATATATATTCATATTAAATGTTACATTATATATCATATATTACATATTATTTTATATGTATATAATATATATTAATATGTATTTTACAACTATGTACGAAAGGTTGGAAGATTGCAGAAAAATCATCGATGGCCATTGAAAGAAGCAAAGGAAATCAATCAGCCATTTAAAAAATTCATGGGCGACCATTGAGGAAGAGAGAGAGAGAGAGAGAGAGAGAGAGAGAGAGGGGGGGGGGATGGGGAGAGAGTAGTAGAGAGAGAGAAGGGGAAGGGGAGAGAGAGAGAGAGAGGGGGGATGGGGAGAGAGTAGTAGAGAGAGAGAAGGGGAAGGGGAGAGAGAGAGAGAGAGAGAGAGAGAGAGAGAGAGAGAGAGAGAGAGAGAAGGGGAAGGATGACCAATTCATTACAATATTAATTAGTAAGGAGCAAGGCAAACTTAAATAATATCACAACAGGCATTAGAAATCCAAATTCTAATTAGGAGTTTTAAGCAAAGTGAACTTAAGGTCTTGGATAGGGACATTACAGATCCACACATTGCTCAGTAGATACCTCCAAGAACCCACATACACGGGAGTAGGTTTGAAGTAAGACTAAGATTGTTTATCAGTTCAAAAATATTATTGTGTTGTACTTTTGATTAACATCCAATGATTGGATGTGAAATTCACAAATTTGATTATATTACCACTAGTTCTATTTCAAATTCTAGAAAAAATGGATATTTGACATATGTTCATAAATTTCAGTCAACACTATTTTAAAATAACACATCAGTTTATTTTTACACATTGAGAATATCATCAATAGGAATTGAACTGAAATTGGCATAGGTCATAGGAAATAAATGCCCCAACTATTTGTTGTCTTTTGCATTTTGAGTTTCTTATTACAATCAGGAGAACAATATTACTCTCGAAATGGTTTTGGACAGTAACATTTTTACTTCCTCTTCTCAAATATTTCTTCCCTCATCTTGCTGCCTATTGATACCCACAAAGTGAATCTAGGCATTTCTACCATGAAATGGGAGAAAAATGGTTTCCTAATTGATATGTGTCTAAATGATACATGCAATAACCTTTTCTTTGATATTGCTCACTAACCCTTTACAACATAAAATATTTACAAAAACTATCATGCACTTGCATGACGACATTATATATTACAAAAATCCTGCAGAGAAGCAGTTAACAAGCCGCTCAAAAAGTAGTAATTGATAGCAAGTGGGTTATTTCAGATGCTTTAATAAACCACTATCTTCTTTACTCAAGCAACATCAGGTTCATCTGCTCGACTGGGGCATGTTTGGGAACAGACAGTCTCCATTCAAACTCAAGTATCTGGAAGCAGTTATATTTGTCAATGGAGGAGATACACCCATTGGATCTGCAATAACTTTATGCTCATTGGAATTTCAATTTCTCTTCAATTGGGATACTCTTTCCAAAATTGCATCCACCCTTTTACCAATTTGGGAAATCAATGGGTCTATTTGTGGACCTCCAAGGTGTTGATCACCTAAACAAGAACTTTGAGATGAATCAGGAACTTCTCTATGAAAGAGATCAGTACCTTGAGAAGCTCTCCACTTGTCAATTGAATTAAAACCTTGGACCATAGATGGCTGCCCTTTATTGTAAAATGAGGAGTGAGACTGCCTTGCCAAAGGTGGCAATGAACTTACATTTGAGGGATAATGCCCAACATGAGTAACCTGGTTTCCCAAGTCCCGTAAATGCAAGGTCATTGATGAATAGGCATTTAGATAATAGAAATATTTATGGTGCTAGAATGAAGTGCATGACCAAATTCTTTTCCTACTAAACCAATTTGAGGCTTCACTTCACATTGCTCTGTGGATAATTCCACAACACTTGTTACTTGAGCTACTAGCAGATGGTGAGTACTCATCATCATCATCTGACATAGGCTCACACGTGCATATCTTACTTCTTTCCTTTGTTGTTTTCCCCTTCCTAGCTCTTCCTCCTTATCTGTAACTTCTATCATGGGTCCAAGAAGCTCTTCCCATTCTTTCCCATTAACTGTGGACTTTGTCTCTTTGTCCTGAGTAATTGGCATACCATGGATGGCACCAAGATAACCATTTTCTTCTGAAATGTCCTTTTCTCTCACATTAATCTCTCTATTAAGAATATTTTCTAGATCTTCCTCTGTATATTGAATAGATGTAGCTGCAATCCCATGTTCACCAATAATATTCTTTTCACCGTTGAGTAATATATCATGCAATTCCTTAATAGTTTCTATCATGGGTCCAAGAAGCTCTTCCCACTCTTTCCCATTAATTTATACAAATATTTTTGTCCGTAACAATATTTTATGCATATATTATGATATTGATCCGATTTGATGCACCTTCGCTATTTGATCCATACTTCCCTTTCATTTCACTTGCTTTTCTTATTTTGCACAACATAGGCCAGGATTTGACAGCGGGTAAGGATTTTGCAAAATTTGGAGAATCTTTGTTAAAGAGAAGGTAAGCATGGCTAAGCTGAGTGTAGCGGAGAGGGAGAGAACTAAATTGAGAGAGCAGAGGTGGAGAGTGATAATGACAAAAATATTTCAGGGCTTGCAGAAATATGGAAATTATAATCTTCCTCCTAGAGCAGACATAACTGAAGTAATGCATGAAAATAATATGACTTCCTAGGGGTCCTAGTACACCTTATCACATGTCAGGACCCCTAGGTAGTCCCTGTGACCCCTTTTGACACATTTCAATGCTCAAGTGTTTCCTAAGAGGTCCTACAATGCCTTCAGACACACTTGAGTGTTCAAATGTGTCAAAAGGGGTCATGGGGACTTCCTAGGGGTCCCAGTACGCCTTATCCCGCGTTAGGACCCCGAGGAAGTCCCCGCGACCCTTGTGGACACATTGGAATGCTCAAGTGTGTCCTAAGGGGTCCTACAGCCCCTTCAAACACACTTGAGCATTCAAATGTCTCAAAAGAGGTCATGGGGACTTCCTAGGCATCCTAATAGGCCTTATCACGCGTTAGGACCCCTAGGAAGTCCCTGTGACCCCTATGGACACATTGGAATACTCAAGTGTGTCTGAAGGGGCTGTAGGACCACTTATGGACAGATTCAAATGCTCAAGTGTGTCCTAAGGGGTCCTATGACACCTTCAGACACACTTGAGCATTCAAATTTGTCAAAAGGGATCATGGGGACTTCCTAGGGGTCCTAATAGGCCTTATCGCGCATTAGGACCCCTAGGAAGTCCCCGTGACCCCTTTTGACACATTGGAATACTCATGTGTGTCATAAGGGGTGCTGCGGCCCCTTCAGACACACATGAGCATTCAAATGTGTCAAAATAGGTCATGGGGACTTCCTAGCTGTCCTAGTACGCCTTATCACGTGTTAGGACCCCTAGGAAGTCCCCGTGACCCCTTTTGACACATTGGAATTCTCAAGTGTGTCCTAAGGGGTACTAAGGCCCCTTCAAACACACTTGAGCATTCAAATGTGTCAAAAGGGGTCATGGGGACTTCCTAGGGGTCCTAATAGGCCTTATCGCCCGTTAGGACCCCTAGGAAGTCCCCATGACCCCTTTTGACACATTGGAATGCTCAAGTGTGTCATAAGGGGTCCTACAGCCCCTTTAGACACACTTGAGCATTCAAATGTGTCAAAAGGGGTCATGGGTACTTCCTAGGGGTCCTAGTAGGCCTTATTGCGAGTTAGGACCCCTAGGACGTCCCCATGACCCCTTTTGACACATTGGAATGCTCAAGTGTGTCCTAAGGGGTCCTACGATGCCTTCAAACACACTTGAGCATTACAATGTGTCAAAAGGGGTCAAGGGGACTTCCTAGGGCTCCTAGTAGGCCTTATCACGAGTTAAGACCCCTAGGAAGTCCCCGTGACCCTTGTGGACACATTAGAATGCTCAAGTGTGACCTAAGGGGTCCTACGGCCCCTTCAAACATTCTTGCACATTTAAATGTGTCAAAAGGGGTCATGGGGACTTCCTAGGGGTCCTAGTAGGCCTTATTGCATGTTAGGACCCCTAGGAAGTCCCTGTGACCCCTTTTGACACATTGGAATGCTCAACTATGTCCTATGGGGTCCTACAATACCTTCCGACACACTTGAGCATTCAAATGTGTCAAAAGGGGTCATGGGGACTTCCTAGGGCACCTAGTACGCCTTATCACGAGTTAGGACCCCTTGGAAGTGCCCGCGACCCTTGTGTATACATTGGAATGCTCAAGTGTGTCCTAAGGGGTCCTACGACCCCTTGGGACACACTTGAGCATTCAAATATGTCAAAAGGGGTCATGGGGACTTCTTAGGGCTCCTAATAGGCATTATCACGTGTTAAGACCCCTAGGAAGTCCCCGTGACCCCTTTTGACACATTGGAATGCTCAAGTGTGTCTTAAGGGGTCTTATGACACCTTCAGACACATTTAAGCATTCCAATGTGTCAAAAGGGGTTATGGGGACTTCCTAGGGGTCCTAATAGGCCTTATCATGAGTTAGGACCGCTAGGAAGTCCCCGTGACCCATTTTGACACAATGGAATGCTCAAGTGTGTCCTAAGGGGTCCTGCAATTTTTTCAGACACACTTGAGCATTCCAATGTGTCAAAAGGGGTCACGGGGACTTCCTAGGGGTCCTAATAGGCCTTATCACGCGTTAGGACCCCTAGGAAGTCCCCATGAACCCTTTTGACACATTGGAACGCTCAAGTGTGTCATAAGGGGTCCTACAGCCCCTTCAAACACACTTGAGCATTCAAATGTGTCAAAAGGGGTCATGGGGAATTCCTAGGGGTCCTAGTAGGCCTTAACATGAGTTAGGACCACTAGGAAGTCCCTGTGACCCCTTTTGACACATTGGAATGCTCAAGTGTGTCCTAAGGGGTCCTACAATGCCTTCAGACACACTTGAGCATTCCAATATGTCAAAAGGGGTCATGGGGACTTCCTAGGGGTCCTAATAGGCCTTATCATGCGTTAGGACCCCTAGGAAGTCCTTGTGACCCCTTTTCACACATTGGAACACTCAAGTGTGTCCTAAGGGGTCCTATGACGCCTTCGGACACACTTGAGCATTCCAATGTGTCAAAAGCGGTCATGGGGACTTCCTAGGGATCCTCATAGGAATTATCACACATTAGGACCCCTAAGAAGTCCCCGTGACCCCTTTTGACACATTAGAATGCTCAAGTGTGTCATAAGGGGTCCTATGGCCCCTTCAAACACACTTGAGCATTTAAATGTGTTAAAAGGGGTCATGGGGATTTCCTAGGGGTCCTAATAGGCTTTATCGCACATTAGGACCCCTAGGAAGTTCTTGTGACCCCTTTTGACACATTGGAGTGCTCAAGTCTGTAATAAGGGGTCCTACGGCACCTTCAAACACACTTGAGCATTAAAATGTGTCAAAAGGGGTCATGGGGACTTCCTAGAGGTCTTAGTAGGCCTTACTACGAGTTACGACCCCTAGGAAGTCCCCGTGACCCTTTTTGATAAATTGGAATGCTCAAGTGTGTCCTAAGGGGTCCTACAACACCTTCAGACACACTTGAGCATTCCAATGTGTCAAAAGGGGTCATGGGGACTTCCTAGGGGTCCTAATAGGCCTTATCACGTGTTAGGACCCCTAGGAAGTCCCTGTGACCCCTTTTGACACATTCGAACACTCAAGTGTGTCCTAAGGGGTCCTACGGCCTCTTCAGACACACTTGAGCATTCAAATGTGTCAAAAGGGGTCATGGGGACTTCTTAGGGGTCATAGTAGGCCTTATCACGCATTTGGACCCCTAGGAAGTCCCCGTGATCCCTTTTGACACATTGAAACTCTCAAGTGTGTCCTATGGGGTCCTACGATGCCTTCAGACACACTTGAGCATTCCAATGTGTCAAAAGGGGTCATGGGGACTTCCTAGGGCTCTGAGAAGGCCTTACCGTGAGTTAGGACCCCTAGGAAGTCCCTATGACCCCTGTGGAGACATTGGAACACTCAAGTGTGTCCTAAGGGGTCCTACAGCCTCTTCGGACACACTTGAGCATTCAAATGTGTCAAAACAAGTCATGGGGACTTCCTAGGGCTCCTAATAGGCCTTATCAAGCGTTAGGACCCCTAGGAAGTCCCTGTGACCCCTTTTGACACATTGGAACACTCAAGTGTGTCCTAAGGGGTCCTACGATGCCTTCAGACATAATTGAGCATTCCAATATGTTAGAAGGGGTCAAGTGGACTTCTTAGGGGTCCTAAAAGGCCTTATCACATGTTAGGACCCCTAGGAAGTCCCCGTGACCCCTTTTGACACATTCAAATGCTCAAGTGTGTCATAAGCAATCCTATGGCCCCTTCGGACACAATTGAGCATTCAGATGTGTCAAAAGGGGTCATGGGGACTTCCTAGGGGCCCTAGTAGGCCTTATCGCGAGTTAGGACCCTTAAGAAGTTTTCGTGAACCCTTTTGACACATTGGAACACTCAAGTGTGTCCTAAGGGGTCCTACGACACCTTCAGACACACTTGAGCATTCCAATGTGTCAAAAGGGGTCATGGGGACTTCCTAGGGGTCATAATAGGCCTTATAGCATGTTAGGACCCCTAGGAAGTCCCCGTGACCCCTTTTGACACATTGGAATGCTCAAGTATGGCCTAAGGGGTCGTACGACACCTTCGAACACACTTAAGCATTCCAATGTGTCAAAAGAGGTCATGGAGACTTCCTAGGGGTCCTAATAGGCCTTATCGCACGTTAGGACTCCTAGGAAGTTCTCGTGACCCCTTTTGACACATTGGAACACTCAAGTGTGTCATAAGGGGTCCTACGGCCCCTTCAGAAACACTTGAGCATTCAAATGTGTCAAAAGGGGTCATGGGAACTTCCTACGGGTCCTAGTAGGTCTTAACATGAGTTAAGACCCTTAGGAAGTCCCCATGATCCTTTTTGACACATTGGAAAACTCAAGTGTGTCCTAAGGGGTCCTACAATGCATTCAGACACACTTGAGTATTCTAATGTGTCAAAATTGGTCATGGGGACTTCCTAGGGCTCCTAGTATGCCTTATCACAAGGTAGGTCCCCTAGGTAGTCCCCGTGACCCTTGTGGACACATTGGAATGCTCAAGTGTATCCTAAGGGGTCCTACGGCCCCTTCGGACACACTTGAGCATTTAAATGTGTCAAAATGGGTCATTGGGACTTCCTAGGGGTCCTAGTAGGCCTTATCGCACGTTAGGACCCCTAGGAAGTCCTCATGACCCCTTTTGACACATTGGAACACTCAAGTGTGTCCTAAGGGGTCCTACGACACCTTCAAACACACTTGAGCATTCAAATATCTCAAAAGGGGTCATGGGGACTTCCTAGGGGTCCTATTAGGCCTTATCATGAGTTAGGACCCCTAGGAAGTCCCCATGACCCCGTTTGACATATTGGAATGCTTAAGTGTATCCTAAGGGGTCCTATGATGCCTTTGGACACACTTGAGCATTCCAATGTGTCAAAAGGGGTCATGGGGATTTCCTAGGGGTCCTAATAGGCCTTATCACGTGTTAGGACCCCTAGAAAATCTTTGTGACCCCTTTTGACACATTGGAATGCTCAAGTGTGTCCTAAGGGGTCCTACAATGCCTTCGAACACACTTGAGAATTCCACTGTGTCAAAAGGGGTTATGGGGACTTCCTAGGGGTCCTAATAGGCCTTATCACGTGTTAGGACCCCTAGGTAGTCCCGGTGACCCCTTTTGACACATTGGAATGCTCAAGTGTGTCATAAGGGGTCCTACAACCCCTTCGAACTCACTTGAGCATTCAAATGTGTCAAAAGGGGTCATGGGGATTTCCTATGGTTCCTAATAGGCTTTATCGCGGATTAGGACCCCTAGGAAGTCCTCGTGACCCCTTTTGACAAATTGTAATGCTAAAGTGTGTCATAAGGGGTCCTACGGCCCCTTCAAACACACTTGAGCATTCAAATGTGTCAAAAGGGGTCATGGGGACTTCCTAGGGGTCCTAGTAGGCCTTATCATGAGTTAGGACCCCTAGGAAGTCCCCATCATCCCTTTTGACACATTAGAATGCTTAGGTGTGTCCTAAGGGGTCCTACGATGCTTTTAGACAAGCTTGAGCATTTCAATGTGTCAAAAGGGGTCATGGGGACTTCTTAGGGGTCCTAGTAGGCCTTATCGTGAGTTACGACCCCTAGGAAGTCCCTCTGACCCCTATGGACACATTGGAACGCTCAAGTGTGTCCTAAGGCATCCTACAGCCCCTTCAGACACACTTGAGCACTCAAATGTGTCAAAAGGGGTCATGGGGACTTCCTAGGGGTCCTAATAGGCCTTATCACATGTTAGGACCCCTAGGAAGTTCCTGTGACCCATGTGGACACATTGGAATGCTCAAGTGTGTCTTAAGGGGTCTTATGGCCCTTTCGAACACACTTGAGCATTCAAATATGTCAAAAGGGGTGATGGGGACTTCTTAGGGGTCCTAATAGGCCTTATCACATGTTAGGACCCCTAGGAAGTTCCCGTGACCCCTGTGGACACATTAGAATGCTCAAGTTTGTCCTAAGGGGTCCTACGGCCCCTTCAAACACACTTGAGCATTCAAATGTGTCGAAAGGGGTCATGGGGACTTCCTAGGGCTCCTAATAGGCCTTATGGCATGTTAGGACCCCTAGGAAGTCCCCATGACCCCTTTTGACACATTGGAACGCTCAAGTGTGTCCTAAGGGGTCCTACAGCCCCTTCGGACACATTTGATGACTCAAATGTGTCAAAAGGGGTCATGGGGACTTCCTAGGGGTCCTAATTATGTGTGTGAAAATTGTACCTGATCTGTAGACACAACACTCAGTAAAACATTAGAGGTTAGTGATAATCAAAATCGTGCAAAATTGAAAGCTATCTAACCAAGCGATTTACTGCCTTCTAATAGGTGCGAGATTAATGTTCTCAGATTGTAATCGAGATCAGTGACCTAGACGACACCTAAATGAAGGATTTGAATGCAAAAGATGGATATGAAATTGAATGCAATTAATCTATATTTTTGATATTTTCTATGCAATAAGAATGATAAAAACTGATATGCTATGCTAATCTAATAATGATATGAAATATGAATGCAAAAATAAGATTGATCTCACAAAGATGTCGATTCACAAGAGCTTTGATTCTTCAATTCCAATTCTCCAGCGTGATTGTGCAAAATATGAGATGATTTGTGAAGAGCTAAAGCTTTAATTTATAGAAATCCAGGGCTTTGGAGGTGCATGAATAAAAGCCATAAATCACTCAAATTAACTCATCTTGATTTTTGAGTTATCTGATCATAATAGATAATTAATTCTCAAAATCATGCAAAAACATGCAAAAATAGCTTTTTAACTCAAATTAGAGTTTAGATCAGCTTTTTGAACTCCAAAAGGATGTTGAGTTCCAAAAAGTCAATAACTTGCATTGATTTTCTGATTTGGAGTTTAACTGTTTCTTTTGAATATGCATAATAATTAAGAATTAAATAAATAAATAAAGTGATTTATCCTCAACTCAACTGATTTTTGAAAATAAATAATTAATTTATGGGTTAATTAACTATTTATTCAAACTTTTATTAAAAATTATACTATTAAATAATGACAACATGCTTTAATTAATTAAATAAGAATTTAATCAATTAAAGATAGGAATTTTGATTTATTGTCAAAATTAAATAATACAATTAATAATAGATAGAATTAAATTTAATTACATAATTCAGTGGCAAATATTAAATCTAATTAATTAAATATGAAAATATTCAATTAATCAAATTTTTAGGATAAATGTGATTTATCGCCAAATAATCATTAAATTAAAGATAATTAAGATAATTAGGAATATTACTAGGAATATTCCCTGATGCAAAATTTAAGATAATCAATTATGATTCGATGATGTTTAGATGTGCCTTAGGTTAGGACTTTGATGTCGATTTTATTTGAATTGTCAATGTAGGAGGTTAATGAACTTATAGCCCATTTTTGGGGTATTACATTTTGCCCCTCTTTGAATTACTGTGCGAAGCGCAGTGGTTCAAAGATAGTCTGTGTTTGATAGAGATATGAAACTAATTCAAAAGATAAACCGATCTCAAGATAGAAACCGATTGAAAGATATTGAGATAGGAGTTGATTGATATTGAATTGATATGGAGATAATAGGTCTTGAATGACCAAAGATAATGTTCACTGTAGCAGCAAATGAACCTATGATTGCGAAAAAGTGTCAAAATGCTTGATTCTGAACCTTAGGATTGATAAGAAGTGGGTGACCCGTTCTAGACTCGATTGTCTTAGCAGAACTAGCAGGTATCACATCCGAATCCTTCAGTTGCCGAAGAACCAAGGAAAGAACACTATGATCTGATGGTTGCAAAAATTGATACAGTTTACAAGATTAAGAGAATATCAGATTGATATGGATCTTGATGAATCTGATATGCCCCAAGTGATGATAGATTTGCCCCGAGCGATGAGGACTTTTGATGAATCAGTAACTAGACGTGATTGTTTGTCTTGATCACTGATGAAAGATATTGATAGACTTGATCGATAGAATTTGATTTACAGACTTTGAATGATGTGCAATACCATGCCCCCTTCGGGATTAAAATTGAAATCTGACAAGAAAAGTCAGCGTTGATAGTTTAGAAGCATGTTAATTGATCTGAGAAGTGGTTATTTACATCCGAGAATGCATTCTGCATCGTTGGAAGGTCCCAAAAGACCAAGTTTGACTAGGTTTGACCATGAGTTGACCATGGTTGACCAAGTTGAAATTTTGATAGTTTGATGTAAGATAATTAGTTAAGTTGAATACTAGATTTCTGTGATGATTGAAGGTCGAATATGCAAGTAGTTAATAATATGAATGATCTCAGATTTGAATTTTGATCCCGAAAAAGGATTCTACTTGCTATTTCATTGGAGGAACCTTCGTGTGAGATTCAGCTCTTGTTAGACTTGAAGATGCGATTTGAAGAATCATTTAAGCATTGAAGTTCGTTTAATCATTGTGAGATCATGTAAACATGCAAATTGCAATGAGACATGCAAAATGAAATGCAACCTAAGACCTAGGACCTAGTCACTGATCATGTGTCGATTTGTTATCATCATTGAACTTTTAGGTAACCGGATAAATCAATACAATGCCCACTAGCCATGAAACCATAGACATATGAATATCGATTTGTATGCGCAAGAATCAATACAACACCCACTGGTCAAACAACCATGGATATATGAATATTGATTTTGTTTTCGAAATGTCGGATTAAATATAAGCATCAAGGCACAAATGCCAGGATGACCTGAATATCATGTCCATTTTGATATAGCAATTTGTACAAGCATCAAAACATAAACGTTGTGATGACCTAAGTACGCCTTGCATTACAAACACATCAAACAGTCAAGAGATCATTCTAAATCCAATGTGAATTACCCGTAGTGACCCTTTATCGTTCACATCCTTAGGCAAGATTGCGTTCCACAGTAGGAGAAAGAACTTACTCAAAAAGATAATAGTTAGATCAAACTTCCTTGAATTGTTTGGGTATCAATGGTCGAGGTACGCATGGCCATCCAATTCGAGATAGAGGCTCTTACAGTCGGACACCATTTCAATCCAAAATTTCCAAAGTTGTTAGATTTTCACATATAAGCAGAAGACAAAGAAAAGATTATGCCCCCAGTCATCACTCTCTAAATCCTGTAAAGGACATCATTGAAGAGCTCGAAGGGACACAATATGCAAAAATCTCAATGCGAATCAGTAAGCATACAAGGAGATAAAAGCATGTAAAAAGCATAGATTGTTTTCAGTTGAGTTTTGATGTTTGATTGTTGTTGATGCAAAATCTTTTCTAGAGACGAGACTGACTGACTGACTCAACTTGAAGCTTCAAAGGACTCTGAGTGGATAGGAAACGTCTAAGATACATTGGAGACCATAGGATAGAACATTGATTGCCCCCAAGTTTGAACATTGATAGGATACAGACGCTTGAGCTGATTGGTGTACAGGCTGACTTATTGAAAACTGGAAATGCAGGAACAAATCGGGAGATATGTACAAACTAAAGCAAGACTGAAAGCTGGGAAAGACCAAGATTGTGCTGATAGATGGAGCATTTTGGAACAAGTGGCGCCTGTTTGCCAGGTTTTCACCATCTTGGCAGAGATTCTATTTTTGCTACCAAGGCGCCTGTTTCCAGGTTTTCACCAAGGCACTTTTTTTTTTCTTTTTTTATTTTTTTGTATTTTTCATTTTTTCAATTTTTTTGTACTTTTGATATTTTTTTATTTTTTTAGATGATGATGAACTTATTGATTATCCTTTTGCATCTTCCACTTCCATCCTTGGACCTCTTCCACCACTAATAAGGGCTTCATGCCTTCCTTCCATCTTGGGTCCTTATGTCCCTTCACTTTCCCCTCCTAGCTCTCTTGATTTGCCATCCATCTTAGGTCCTTACATCCCTCCATCTCCCATCTTTCCTCAAGATCAACATAGATTCATACCCTTGAATCCTTTTTATCCACCCACCCATCTAAACCAGTCATATCCTCCTTCTTCCACAAATCCCAAGTCTTTTGGAAGTAACTTGAATGTTCAATACAAGAAAAAGAAGCAATACAAGAATCCATCAAAAAAAGAAAATCACCATGTCTCCTCTAAACAACATGGAGGCATAAAGTCAAAAGAGATATCTAAGAAAAAAAATACAAGACAAGTATGGGTTCCAAAATCCAAACGACACTCTGCAGACTCATACGACACTAGGTAGTCTATGAAATGACATTTGCTAAACTCATACGATAGTTGGGTAGTAATGAAACGACAGTTGACAAAACTCATATGACTTTTGACTTCCTGAAATGACTTTTGACTCTAGAAAGAACTTTACGTCAATTTTTGCAAAATTTAAGGTTTTCAATTTTGGATTGTTTGCAAATTGTACTGTCCAAATTTTGAAGGTTATACCAGATTTGATTGGTTTTAATAGCCAAGTAGATAAATAAGCACGCAGAATAGCAAGCAAGTGATTCCAAGCACGTCTGAAAACAATGAACAAGGGCAAAAGCAACCTTGTGCATGAACAATCAAGTGACCAAATTGTGCTAATCCCTGAGAGTACTAATTGTGTATGTTCTGAAAAGTTTTGCAATAACACACATATACCTGAGAATGAAAAATTGGCCTCTCTAGGGTTTTTAGTAATGGTTTGACTCTGCAACTTTTATGATTCAAAGGGGTGAACTCCAATCCCGGCGCACCAGGGTTTTGACACAGTCCGAGAACTTAATCTTCAAGAGCTGCTAGGGAGATCTGACAACCCAACAATGAACCATACCCGTGGAAATTTCTTCCACAAGGACATTTATATAGCGGTTGTCACTACCATGGCGAAAATGGCTATTACCGCTTGAGGTTCCGTCAATGCAGTTTTCCCTGTGAAGGGATTGTCCGCTACGGTTAACCCTCTCTAAAGATGACTCACAATAGTATACCACAAGGGGACTTGGCTCCAGATTCAAGGTTTTGACACCTCTTCACTTTTAACCCAAACAAAGCAAGCAGATTAATCCGACACGCTAAGACAAAGTTTTGTTCCACCAAGGTCTGTGATATCAACTCCACGTGATCTATCAACCTCTCCGGGGAGAGAATGTATCAATCAATAAGAGAAGACACACTAACCAATTTTGATTCACCAAAGCTCGTGATATCAACCCTACGTGATCTATCAACCTCTCCGGAGAGAGAATGTGTCGATCAATAAGAGAAGACTCACTAACCAAGTTGAATGTGAAACGTACTAAGTATCCTCCCTACCTACAAGGATTCCATCGTCAAGAAAGGATTTCGCTAGGAATCCAATCTCTCAAGAATCACAAATAGTGTTCATAGGGCCTAATTACTATGTGAGCACAGATGTATGTTCCGAAAGCAAATCTACCAAAAGCATCCAAAAAGTAGAAAGAGGAACACTTAACGTTTAAAGCGAATATGAGATGAGTCCACAAGGTGGAACACTTAACACCTCACACAAGCTAAAAATGAGTCCACAACTTAGAAAACAAGGGAGTTCCTAAAAGCACAAAAGGGTTGCCAAGTGGAACATTTAACGCTTCTGTCCTGTTGACCCCTCCCCTTTATGGCGCTGAGATTGCAACCACGGGGCGGAAATGAGGGGCCGGCGGATTAGCGAGTCCAATAACCCAAGATAGCAATCAAGATCAATCACAAGTATTCTAAGACTACTTAATGAATCCTTAAGGGTTCACAACCTAGTATCAATTATGCAAGTGTGTAGAAATAGATCAAAAGCATGAAAAGATGCACACAAGCTTGACACATAAGAGATTTATTTTAAGTCCCAAATCAAAATATTATTAGATGAAGGAGAATACCTGGGATCCTTGCAACGCGCTTAGTAGATTTTACTTGATTTTTAGCAATTTTTGTTGAGCTTTTCCATGCAAGCAAGTGACGAACTCTCCAACAAGCAAACAAGCAAACAAGATATGCAAAATATATTCAACTTATGAAAACCATAGGGTTAGCTCTAAAAATCAATTATTATCAGTAATAATAACCAGCAATCAACCCAAATGACAACTCATATCATTCATTGAACCATGTAAAAAAATAAGTGCATACCCATCACAAAACTTTTTTTTTTTTTTTTGCATTTGACCTAGTCAACAAGATCTAATTTTTTTGATATGATTTTGGCCACAAAAATAGAAATTCAGAATAAAGACCCCTGCTAAAAAACAGAGAGCTTTCCAAAAATGCAAAAATTTTAGAAAAACCTCTTCATTTGTGCCCTAGAGAACCATTTTATCAATACAGACCAGTTTTTGTAAATTGACTATTTGAGCTATGATATCATGTCCAAATTTAAAACACAAAGAATGGACCCCCTGTATAATTTAAAGAGCTTTCTAAAAATATAAAAATTTTCGAAAAATATGCTGATTTGCGTCAGATATTAATTTTTTCTGGAATTTCATGAAAAAATTATTAAAAAATCAAAACATTTCAGAAAATTCTAAATTTTTTACTGTAGCTTCCATTGCATGTCACCAACTTGCAAAAAAAATTTCAGATCAAAATTTCAAGCCGTTTGGGAGATAAAATTAAATCTTTGAAACTTTGGGGTTTTAGCTCCCAAAAAATTCAAAACCAGCATGCAAAGGTGGGTTGCCCCACGGTGGGCGCCAGAAATGTGTGTGTGAAAATTGTACCTGATCTGTAGACACAACACTCAGTAAAACATTAGAGGTTAGTGATAATCAAAATCGTGCAAAATTGAAAGCTATCTAACCAAGCGATTTACTGCCTTCTAATAGGTGCGAGATTAATGTTCTCAGATTGTAATCGAGATCAGTGACCTAGACGACACCTAAATGAAGGATTTGAATGCAAAAGATGGATATGAAATTGAATGCAATTAATCTATATTTTTGATATTTTCTATGCAATAAGAATGATAAAAACTGATATGCTATGCTAATCTAATAATGATATGAAATATGAATGCAAAAATAAGATTGATCTCACAAAGATGTCGATTCACAAGAGCTTTGATTCTTCAATTCTAATTCTCCAGCGTGATTGTGCAAAATATGAGATGATTTGTGAAGAGCTAAAGCCTTAATTTATAGAAATCCAGGGCTTTGGAGGTGCATGAATAAAAGCCACAAATCACTCAAATTAACTCATCTTGATTTTTGAGTTATCTGATCATAATAGATAATTAATTCTCAAAATCATGCAAAAACATGCAAAAATAGCTTTTTAACTCAAATTAGAGTTTAGATCAGCTTTTTGAACTCCAAAAGGATGTTGAGTTCCAAAAAGTCAATAACTTGCATTGATTTTCTGATTTGGAGTTTAACTGTTTCTTTTGAATATGCATAATAATTAAGAATTAAATAAATAAATAAAGTGATTTATCCTCAACTCAACTGATTTTTGAAAATAAATAATTAATTTATGGGTTAATTAACTATTTATTCAAACTTTTATTAAAAATTATACTATTAAATAATGACAACATGCTTTAATTAATTAAATAAGAATTTAATCAATTAAAGATAGGAATTTTGATTTATTGTCAAAATTAAATAATACAATTAATAATAGATAGAATTAAATTTAATTACATAATTAAGTGGCAAATATTAAATCTAATTAATTAAATATGAAAATATTCAATTAATCAAATTTTTAGGATAAATGTGATTTATCGCCAAATAATCATTAAATTAAAGATAATTAAGATAATTAGGAATATTACTAGGAATATTCCCTGATGCAAAATTTAAAATAATCAATTATGATTCGATGATGTTTAGATGTGCCTTAGGTTAGGACTTTGATGTCGATTTTGTTCGAATTGTCGATGTAGGAGGTTAATGAACTTATAGCCCATTTTTGGGGTATTACACTAATAGGCTTTATCACGTGTTACGACCCCTAAGAAGTCCCCGTGACCCTTGTGGACACATTAGAATGCTCAAGTGTGTCTTAAGGGGTCCTACGCACCTTTCAGACACACTTGAGCATTCAAATGTGTCAAAATGGGTCATGGGGACTTCCTAGGGGTCCTAATAGGCCTTGTCGCATGTTAGGACCCCTAGGAAGTCCTCGTGACCCCTGTGGACACATTAGAATGCTCAAGTGTGTCCTAATGGGTCCTACGGCCTCTTCAGACACACTTGAGCATTCAAATGTGTCCAAAGGGTTCATGGGGACTTCCTAGGTGTCCTTATACGCCTTATCACGTGTTAGGACCCCTACGAAGTCTCTGTGACCCCTTTTGACACCTTTGAATGCTCAAGTTTGTCCTAAGGGGTCCTACAATGCCTTCGAACACACTTGAGCATTCAAATGTGTCAAAAGGGGTCACGGGGACTCCTAGGGGTCATGGGGACTTCCTAGGGGTCTTCCTAGGGGTCCTAGTACTAGCTTCTAGGACAGATGATGACATCTACTTATTTAGTATAGTTAGAACGCCAAAATTACAAGGGGTCCTAGTACGCCTTATCAAATACATTATATATATATATAATATGTATTAGTATATATATTATATATTATATACATTAGTACATATAATACATTAGTATATATATAATATACATTATATATATATCATATGCCTCTTATATATATATATATATATATATATATATATATATATATATATATATATATATATATATATATATACACACACACACACACACACACACACACACACACTAGTATATAATACATTCTAGTATATATATCATATACATTTTATATATTATATTCCCCATTTTATATGTAAAAGTTTAATTTTTTCATTTGCTCCCGCCCTTTTTTCATGTGTCTAGAAATATCGGGTACTAGATTTGTCACTGGCCATATTTGACTGAAATATTCCTTGTCCCCATAGACTAGACAAGCACAGGATTTCAAACTTTTTCACGAGTTGGAGGAAAAAACAACGTGATTTGGGTCTCATTTTTTTGTTTTGTCAACTTGTGGTCTCACCATGGGAAGCAGCAGTCGTCGAAAGGCTAAATGGAAGAGAAAGGTGATGAATGAAGATATTCAAGCATATAGGGAAAAAGATAGGGAAAATCACCGAAGAAGGAGAGAAGGTATGTTAAACATTAATCAAGGTGACCCCATAAATGTAGTTGTAAGTGAAGAGGATGTTGAATTTGAAACTAATATGGAAATTAATTTTGTGAATAACAATGTATGGAGTGAAGATGAAAATGTAGAGATGGAGAATGAAAATGTAGACTTGGGGAATGAAAACATAGATTTGGGGAATGACAATGAATGGAATGAAGATGAAAATATACAGATGGAGATTGAAAATGTAGACTTGGGGAATGAAAATTTTGCACAAGAACCACATGAATGTTACACATCTCCAAATTATATGCGAAATGAAGTCCCTTGCAATAAAGATAATCAATCTTCAAATTCGAGGCTTTCAAGAACACCTAAATGGTTAATTGAAATTGAGGAGAACATTATTAATAATTAGGAAGGAAAGAGGTCACATAGAACCATTAGGTTGTGGGCTTCGAGACTTTATGATCAATTTTTTGGAAACAAGACATTGGTTGAGCAATGTCAAATTTTTGTGCAGTTGTTAAAGATGCAAAAGATGAGACCTGTGCTTGTGAAATTGAAGATTCGTGTGAACAAGAAAATGGACAGAAATGCCATTGTTGTGAAGAATCTTTTCAATGCTCTCAATAGCATTGGGAAGACTAGAAGAGAAAAAAACAAGAGAGTTGCTCAAAGGGTTATTACAACCTCCTTAGTAAGTCATCAATTAAGAAAGGCTCATTTGATGAGACAAACTTGTGTTGACTTCAATATAGACCGTAAAACTTTGGGTAGAGCACTTGCAAGAAGAGAAAGACTTGATGATCTGCTTCAAATTGAAACATGGGCTTATGGTGGGAGACTTCCACGTTTCGATAAGAAGCTAACAGATGTTGTCAAGGATGAAATTCAACAATTTTGGGATGCTAACTCAAGAGTGTCACCAAATGTGAAGGATGTCTTAAAGTTGAGAGTTGGCAATCGAGACCGCACTCCACATCCTAAACATTATGTGGAGGTAAGTCAAACAATGCTGTATAAAAAAATTTGTGAGACACATCCAACATTGAAAATATCACAAAGGTCTTTTGAATCCGTGAAGCCATTTTATTGTGTACCCCTAGATTCAGAATACATGTTGTTGCAAATATCATGTTGACTTTTCAATGCATCATGAATTATTATAGTCCATTCGTTCTACTTTGCATACTAATGAAATGCTAGAGGATTGTGGTGCAGGTGGTCTTCCAAAATCATCAAGAGACTTGCTAGATCAATTTTTATGTCATAGAGATGATGGTTGTTTATTTTATAAAAAAGATTGCTTAAATGCCAAGTGCTCAGAATGTGGTGGCTTGTCCAAGTTTAGAACATGTTTTCATGAGGGTTTGGAACAATTTTTTGGAAAGACAATCATCCAAAAAAAGGTATATGAAACAGTGAAATATACATTGAAGAGTGGAGGTGAAGGCTCTAGATGTGAGTTAGTTTCAAAAGAATACAATTTTGTTGATTTTATCTCAGATTTAAAGACAAATCTTTTTTACAAGTATGCAAGGCATAGTCACAGGTCTCAATGGTTAGATCAACAAGTCGGGACATGTAAGGACACTTTCCCCATTGGAACTATTATATCCATTGTAGACTTTGTAGAGAACTATCCATTGCAGCCCCAAAATGAGACTCAAGCTCAATATTACAATTCCATTCAGGTTGCTATTTTTGTACACATCACATATAGACATTCCCCTGATAGCACAAAAGATGAGCGAAAGATAATCAAAGAGTACCATTTTTATATGAGTGACGACAGGTCTCACTCTCATGAGTTTGTTCAACATTATTTCCAGAACTATTTTGACTTCTTGAAGGAAAATGGTATTGCTATGGATAGGCATCTCATTTGGTCAGATAATTGCACTTGTCAATTTAAGAATGCCAAAATGTTTTATTGGTTTTGTAGAATGCATGTGGAGAGAGGTGTACCTCATATTTGGAGTTTTTTTGAGTCAGGGCATGGGAAAGGGGAGCATGACAAAGCAGGTGCATGTGTGAAGAGAGCTCTAGTTAAGGAGAAATTGAGGATTTTAGGTGTTGTACTTCTTGATGCTCATTCTATTATTGATTGGTGTACTTTAGCATTGTCACAGGGGGGCACTCTTGATTCTACAGTGCATAGATTCTTTTGGTTGGTTCAGGAGGGAACTATAGGAGATAGATTGGATTGTCAAATAGTGAAAGACTCTTCAAAAATGTATTCATTCTGAAGCTCCAATAGTAGTACATGGACCATTTGGACATGAGAGTTGGCTTGTTTTTGCCCCATGTGTTTTCAATATGATTGGGATCATTGTGAGTCAAGTGAGTGGGTGGATACATGGGTTCCATAGTATCTAACTCCTTTATCTTTGACACTCTCTATAAGAAATGATGACATGGACACTTTAGTTGAGTATGACCATCTTTCAGATCTTTTAAAGCCAGGAGATGTTTTTGCATTGGTTGCACCACAGGGGAATGATGAGAGGTTAGATTATTGGGTAGCATGTTGTGTACGAGGTAAACAGAAGCTTGTACAACCGATGACAAATGGTGATGGGTTCACATATCCTACTTTTTCAATTTCTATTGCGGGAACATGGTTGCAAACATACATGATTAGAAAGAATGGAATTCCCACATTTGAAGACTATGAGAAGCACAAAACTATTCTCATGTATTCACAACTTGTTATAGCAACAAATGTCAAGTTGTCAAAGCATCAAGGAAGACCAAAGACAAAAGAACTTTGGACTATTAGTATTGTTGATCATGAAGCACTATTGGAGACCCTGAAGCAAAGAGATGACCCTTTAGGAACACTTGACTAGGTAATAAGTTAACTTAGTGCATTGTTTTCTAAGTTCATTAAGCTTAATTTCAATACATTAATTTCACCTTTCTTAGATTGTATTTTGAGTCAATAAACTTGGTTTTGTATGTGGATTGTAACTGGTGCAGGAGCACCTATGAAGATGCCTACAGTCACCATGGATCCAATCAGAGATAGAAGGGCAAAAGGGTCCTTATTGGTTAATTGAGATCTTTTGAAGCCTATAATGGCAATTTTTAACAATCGATTTGATTTAAAAGTTAAATGTCCTAGAAGTCTTGATAAGGCCTTATGACCAAAATCATGTATGGGTGGCCAATAGTGCCAAGAAGGAATCTTACATGTCATTTGCATGGTTTGAATTCTTACATGTTTGATTGTTGTTTCTAATGCTTTAAGGATATTATTTTTTATCATTTCAAACAATCTATAGAAGTTAAACCTCAAACATAATAAGCTTCACAGTTCAAATTTCACAAGCTTAATCATGATTAGCTTCACAGTTCAAATTTCAAACATACCACTAACAGTCATTGCAATAGAACTGGGTCAAGAAAAGAAGTGTGCATGCTTTCCCATTTGGTTCTTCTCTTGTTTCAGAATGAAAACCTAATTGTTTCCACTACAAACAAGGACATGTTCCCAAGGACTACTTACTCAATCTATAAAATACAACTACTTGTGAGTTCTACAATAACCTCTCTCAGTTTTGGGCGATTTAACTTCATTTGCATTTGGCAAGATGATCTCAGTCGATGCCAAAACTTGCAGTGAGGGTCAGTTGAAAGCGGCTCAGCAGCGTATCTTTCAAACCATCTGACATTGCATCAAATTGTCAACTCCATCGGCTCCAGTTGGTCGGGTAAATGCCAGTAACAACCCCGTTCTGCCCACGGAGTCATCAGAATGCTCGCGACCACGCTTGACCCAAGTGACCCCATGGTGTACTAAGCATGATTGGGTAGCGATCTTCTGGGGCTTGTATCTTAGACCTCGTTAGAGGTATCGACAAGTCATCAGGTGCTACAGGATCATGTTTCTGAGGTCTACAATAACCTCTCTTAGTTTTGGGCGAATTGACTTTGTTTGCATTTGGAAAGATGATCTCAGTCAATGTCAAAACTTGCAGTGAGGGTCAGTTGAAAGCGGCTCTATTAGCACCTGCAAAAATTTTCATGGCTATGTAAAATTTTCCTTGGTCTCTACATGTTTTTCTATGTCTCTGGCTTGAAACCCTAGGTCTCAATTCATATTTCTAACCATTGTTGGTTGAAACCCTAAGTTGTCTTGGCCAGGTTCTTTTCTTTCATTACCTTTTTCGGGCCACTTAAGTTTTCCTGTGTGCACGTGATTATTTCCGTCATGCGTTTGCTGAATCGCATATTATTGTTTCATGTCCTTAAGTTATTCGGTGAGTTGGTAAATGTATTAAACCCATGTTATATGTCATGCTAGTCGCTAAGTCTCCAAGTTACACAACGGTAACCTCAACCTTTGCACAAAATAGCGAATGTGTTATCTCTTATCTGCTTAGTATCTAGCGGTTTCCTGTTAACTTTCAGTGACCTAGTGTGGCGGTTATCTCATATCCTCTAAATTTGGTAGCTCTGATAATGAAATTCAGCAAAGGTTAAAAGTTTTCTCTTGTCGCTTAATCGCAGGAAAGGATGGCAGTGCCCTAAATTATTTAGCGATTTAGCGAATACAATTAGTCGCTTGTTCTCCAGGTTCTCGAGTGGTTAGGCTTTTGATTCGACAATTGGGTGAATGCTATTGTCGCAAGATCTCTTATTCCTGGTGGTTAGACCCAAAGCATTCTGCAACTCTGCTAGCGGCTTGTATCTTTTCTTTAGTTGCTAGATTGTGTGACGGCAGGCTCAGCATTTCAATTATCTTTTAATCCTACGGCGGGCGTATGAGCGCATGGAATCTTTCAAGCTTTTAAGATCATGTGCCAACCGTTCGATCTTCCAGATGTTCAAATAGACCGCGAGTGGGGCCGATGTCAGAAGATTTCAGAATGGGCCCGCTCTGTGCAACGTGGTATGTTTTGATTCAATGAAGTGGCTTATATGGCAAAGTGGGGCCAAGCTTTAACAACATCAACAACAGATTCAAGATCAACAGTTGTCTTATGTTCGCATGGAATCTTTCCAAGCTATGCGCTCATAAGACCGTCGTCTGATCTTCCAGATAATCTGGCGATTCTCAGTGGGTCCACTGCCAGGTGTGCACAAATGGTGGCTTTTCATTGGTCGAGCTAGATGGTGAGTTGGAATTTGTTAGCGGGACCCAACTTTCAGTTGTTAGAAGATCTAACGGCTGGCATATGAGAGCATGGAATCTTAATAGCCATGCGATCATGCGACAACCGTTGATTTGGTATCAGACTATAAGGGATGTTGTGGGACCTTTTACCAGTGGGTGCTAACATGCTCATTTCTTATTGGTCACGGGTTTGGTGACAAAGATGTGTCAGTGGGCCTGAATCTTTCAAGAAGAAAAAAGAAGATCTACAGTTGTCACTTGATCGCATGGAATCTTTCCAGGCCATGCAATCATGCAACCACCATTCGATTAAAAAGCTTGTTGTGTTGGATCCTCTGTTTCCATATCACCAGATAGAAAGTCAAAGGGATTCATGGGTAGTTATATTTCTTCAGACGCGTGATCGCAGGAAAATGTAGCGGTTAAAGAGATGTCTGTGCGATCTCGCGACTAAAAACAAAATGAAGCCTGGGTAAAATAAGGAGATCTGATGATCATGATATAAAGTTGATCCAGATTTGAATGCTGGCCACTGATATGTTGTCTGGCACCATAATGTAGCCGTTATTTTTCAAATTCAAATCTTTTCAAAGTTTTCTTTGCAAGGTTTGTAACAATAAGCCGTATAAGAAAAAGAGTTGTTCAGAATTGATTTCTCCAGGACAATTGCAGTTAGAAATTGATGAGGAAGGCATGGGTTGTCATGCAGATCTGATCTTGCTTTCCTGGGGTGCCATGTTATTTTAAATACAAAGGACTATTTTTTTGACACAGGCAGCTAGGGTTTTGATTGATGTCAGAGGCTTCCGTGTTATGTACATGCAAGATCTGTAGGCTGGCTCTGGCATTACATTTTGTTTTTCTTGTAATAAGAAATTGGTTGAATTTGTAAATGTAGTAAGCTTAGAATATGAAACTAAATATCTGTACATCATATTTGATCTGATTCTTTCAGATTTTTAAGCTTTTCCTACAGTCTTTCATTTCTTGTTGTACTTGGTGGTTGTAGACATAATTTTTCTCTAAATGATCCGTAGCTTGTTGCAATACTTGTTCCTATAAAAGGATTTACAAGATCATTTAGAAGGGTTCCAATTTTTGAGTTCCAGATCTTGGTTCCATGAAGGGTCCTTTACTTGTAGATATTTTCCTTCTTCTCTACATATAGGGTGTTCCCTCTTTCCTTTTTGGTTTGGAGAAGATAATATAAGTTGTAACAATTTGTTTTATGTATAAGGTTTCAATATATTTGTACTTTTATCAGATTGTCTCCATTTGAATCCTAAACTTGTTGATTATAACATCAAGGATGTTTAATCTTTCTATTTTCATTTCCTATGTGTCTGCAATAGAGTTGTCTCGCAGAGATAACTGAGTTCAAGATTAGTTTTCAAATGTGTATGAGTTGGGGTATCAAGGGTATCTCACACTTGTCTTTCAGTGGATGCTGATTAATGTATTGCTTGTTTATAGCTCTCTTCTAAGGGGAGGGTTAAAATCCTTTGAATAGGTGATAACATATCTAAGTACATAGGTGGATTGTTGAAGTGAGGTCTGATTAATAGTGTATGATTGATGTAAGGCATCAACATATTAGGATGTATTGTCTTCTTGTTTCATAGCTCTGCTGTAATGATGTATTTGACTTTGTTGCCCATTGGATAAGGCACTGGTCTATGAGAGACTTAGGGTATCTCGGGGGTCCTTTCAACCCAACATTAATCATTCAAATGAACTACCTTTTCCTTTCATGTTGGTTATAGTAGTAGGAGGTCCATTCTAGGTTTCAGACTCATTCTATGCAAATAGGTTATTGCATAAGGCTTGATTTCATTGGGGTATAGGATACCTAAAGGAGTCTGAAAACTATTCCACAATAATCTATCTGCAGACCTTTTGTGTATCAAGAAGAGTCATGAGTGTACAGATAAGGCAATACCTGCTTGAGTGATGTGGAGCTCAAAGAAGAAGGAGGATGCTCTTTGTCCTCATCAATTGGCCTTTTTCCCTGTCAGACTTTGGAGTGGAGACTAACTAGTTTGTCATCATAGTGTAAACTTGACACTGTGTGGGAACAAGTTTAAAAGCTAACAGGCTCAGCAGCGTATCTTTCAAACTGTCTGACATTGCATTGAACTATCTACTCCATCAGCTCTAGTTGGCCAATTAAATGCCAATAGAAACCTCGTTCCACCCACGGAGTCACCGAAATTCTTGTGACCACACTCAACCCAAGTGACCCCAAGGTGCACTAAGCATGATTGGGCAGTGATCTTTTGTGGCTCATATCTCAAACCTTGTGAGAGGTATCAACAAGCCATCAGGTGCTACAAGATTGTGTTTCCGAGTTCTACAATAACCTCTCTCATTTTTTGGTGATTCGACTTCGTTTGCATTTGGCAAGATGATCTCAGTCGATACCAAAACTCGCAGTGAGGGTCAATTGAAAGCGGCTTAGTAGCATATCTTTCAAACTATCCAACACTACATCAAACTATCTACTCTATTAGCTCCGGTTGGCTGAGTAAATGCCAATGACAACCCCGTTCTGCCCACAGAGTTACCGGAACGCTCGCGACCACGCTTGACCCAAGTGACCCTTAGGTGCATTAAGGATGATTGGGCAGCAATCTTCTGGGGCTCGTATCTCAGACCTCGTGAGAGGTATCAACAAGCTGTCAAGTGCTATAGGATCATGTTTTTGAGTTCTACAATAACCTCTCTTGATTTTGGAGGATTCTACTACATTTTCATTTGGCAAGATGATCTCAGTCGATGCCAAAACTTGCAGTGAGGGTCAGTTGAAAGCGGCTTAGTAGCGTATCTTTCAAACCATCCAACATTGCATCGAACCGTCTACTCCTTCAAGTTTGATTGGCTGTGTAAACACCAATGACAACCCCGTTCCACTCATGGAGTCACCGGAATGCTCGCAACCACGCTCGACCCAAGTGACCCCAAGGTGCACTAAGCATGATTCGGCAGTGATCTTTTAGGGCTCGTATCTCAGACCTTGTGAGAGGTATCGACAAGCCATTAGGTGCTACGGGATCATGTTTCCAAGTTTGAAAATAACCTCTCTTGGTTTTGGGTGATTCAACTTCGTTTGCATTTGGCAAGACGATCTCAGTCGATGCCAAAACTTGCAATGAGGGTCAATTGAAAGCGGCTCAGCAACGTATCTTTCAAATCGTCTAACACTGCATCGAACCATTTGCTCCATCGACTCCAGTTGGTTAGGTAAATGCTAGTGACAACCCCATTCCACCCACGGAGTCACCAGAATGCTCACGACCACGCTTGACCCAAGTGACCCCAAGGTGCACTAAGCACGATTGGGCAGCAATCTTCCGGGGCTTGTATCTCAGACCTTGTGAGAGGTATCAAAAAATTGTCAGCTGCTACAAGATCATGTTTTTGAGGTCTACAATAACATCTCTCAGTTTTGGGTGATTTGACTTTTTTTTCATTTGCAAAGACGATCTCAGTCGATGCCAAAACTTGCAATGAGGGTTAGTTAAAAGTGGCTCAACAGCGTATCTTTCAAACCATCTGACATTGCATTGAACCATCAGCTCCATTAGCTCTGGTTGGCTAGGTAAACACTAGTGACAAACCCATTCCACCCATAGAGTCACCGGAATGCTCGCGACCACGCTTGACCCAAGTGACCCCATGGTGAACTAAGCACGATTAGGCAGTGATCTTCTGGGGCTCGTATCTCAGACCTCATGAGAGGTATTGACAAGTCATCAGGTGCTACAAGATCATGTTTCTAAGGTCTACAATAACCTCTCTCATTTTTGGGTGATTTGACTTTGTTTTCATTTGGCAAGACAATCTCAGTCGATGCCAAAACTTGCAATGAAGGTCAGTTGAAAGTGGCTCAGCAGCATATCTTTCAAATCATCCAACATTGCATCGAATCATCTACTCCATCAGCTCTGATTGGCTGGGTAAGCGTCAATGACAACCCTGTTCTTCCCACGGAGTCACCGGAATGCTCGCGACCGCACTCGACCCAAGTGACCCCATGGTGCACTAAGCACGATTGGGCAGCGATCTTCTAGGGCTCATATCTTGGACCTCGTGAGAGGTATCGACAAGATTTCAAGTGCTACAAGATCATGTTTTCAAGGTCTACAATAACCTCTCTCAGTTTTGGGCGATTCGACTTCATTTACATTTGGCAAGACGATCTCAATTGATGTCAAAACTTGCAGTTGTGTGCTATAAATGTGTCACACTTCTATGGATCATTACATGCAAGGAAACTCAAGAATGAGCCCTCACAAATTGATCCATAGCTCCCTAGGCATGGAGTGCAAGGGTTTTAAGAATGCTCTCAGCTAGAGCTATTTAGCCAATAACCTTGCTAGTAAACCATGCAATGGGAGATTCAATGAAGACAAGGGCAAGAATGCCAATATCCTCAAGAATCAAGAATAAAATGCAATGCAAGCTAGATTAAGAATGGAAATGCAAGCTAAACTATGGAAATGAAAGATGCAAGTATTACAAAGCCTCCTAGTTAAACTAGATGAATTAATCTAAAGTATAAAGGAAATCTAAGCTAAGAATGCCATGAAAATGAAGCTACTATGCAAGAAATGAAGTCTAACTATGAAGCAAGAAAGCCATGATGATGCAAGAATGAAGACAAGAAGATAGAGTGTTGATGAAGATCCAAGATGAATGCCAACAATGCTCCAAATCTTCAAACCCTAGATGCAAGAATATCTCCAAAAGCTCCAAGATGACCTAGAAAACCTGTAGCATAACAATAGCATAAAAAGTTTGTGTGTGCAAATGAGGAAGAGAGCTCTCCTTTTATAAGGAATGAAAAAGGAATGGGCCATGGAGATTAAGAGGCAAAAGATTTAATCAACGGTGGAGCTTAAAAGAGGAGCAATCCATGTGCACAAGTATCCTCCAATAGGAAAATAAGAGTTGACTTTTGTGTCCATATGAGACAAAAAGTACTTTTCTCTTTTTATAAAATAAGAATAATGCTTTATTTGTGCAACTTAGGATAAGAGGAAAAGTGGGGGCTTTTTATTTATTAAAAGGGGAGGAAATATTCTTTTTAATAAATAAAGACTTAGGATAAGATGGTTAGCCCATAGAAAATAATCGAATAAATGATAGAACTAGGATTTGATCAAGAATAAGCAATTTATGATTTAGCAAAAGGGGCTAATAGTCTAGGTGACCATTTTTAGGTGTATACAGCAGTGAGGGTCAGTTGAAAGCGGCTCAACAGCGTATCTTTCAAACCGTCCAACACTACATCAAATCGTCTGCTCCATCAGCTCTGGTTGGACAGGTAAATGCCAGTGACAACCCTGTTTCACTCACGGAGTCATCGGAACGCTCGTGACCATGCTTGACCCAAGTGACCCCAAGGTGCACTAAGCACAATTGGGCAGCGATCTTCCGGGGCTTGTATCTTGGACCTCATAAGAGGTATCGACAAGCCGTTAGATGCTACGAGATCGTGTTTCCAAGGTCTACAATAACCTCTCTCAATTTTGGGTGATTTGACTTCATTTGCATTTGGCAAGATGATCTCAGTCAATGCCAAAACTTGCAGTGACGGTCAATTGAAAGTGGCTCAGCAGCATATCTTTCAAACCATCTGACATTGCATCGAACCATTTCCTCCATCAACTCCGGTTGGCCAGGTAAACACCAGTGACAATCCTGTTCCACCCACGAAGTCACTGGAATGCTTGCGACCACACTCGACCCAAGTGACCCCAAGGTGCACTAAGCATGATTGGACAGTGATCTTCTGGGGCTCGTATCTCAGACCTCGTAAGAGGCATTGACAAGCCATCAAATGCTATGGGATTTTCTTTTTGAGGTCTACAATAACCTCTCTCAGTTTTGGGTGATTCGACTTTGTTTGCATTTGGCAAGACAATCTCAGTCAATGCCAAAACTTGCAGTGAGGGTCAGTTAAAAGTGGCTCAGCAGCATATCTTTCAAACCATCTGATATAGCATCAAATCATCTTCTCCATAGGCTTTGGTTGGTCGAGTAAACGCTAATGATAACCCCATTCTGCCCATGGAGTCACTAGAATGCTCGCGACCACGCTTGACCCAAGTGACCCCAAGGTCCACTAAGCATGATTGGGCAGCGATCTTTTGGGGCTCATATTTTGAACCTCGTAAGAGGTATCAACAAGTCATTAGATGCTACAGGATCATGTTTCTGAGCTCTATAATAACCTCTCTTGGTTTTGGGCGATTTGACTTCGTTTGCATTTGGCAAGATGATCTCAGTCAATGCCAAAACTTGTAGTGAGGGTCAGTTAAAAGCGACTCAGCAGCATATCTTTCAAATCATCTGACATTGCATCGAACCGTCTTCTTCATAGGCTCTGGTTGGCTAGTTAAATGCCAATGAAAACCCCATTCTGCCCACGGAGTCACTGGAACGCTCACGACCATGCTCGACCCAAGTGACCTAATAGCACAAGTGCTACATTTCTCTGTGCATTTAGTAAACCCTAATATGATGAGTTATATACATAGTGAGTATATACATAGTATTGAAACAATGTAGTACTAAGTGGCTCAAGTGAGTATATATAATGATATGAAACATAAGAACATAGAAAATCTATAGAAGTTAAACCTCAAACATAATAAGCTCCATGAACAGGGTATTCCAGAGTAAAGAAAAACAAATGTAACTTCAACAAGATATAATTTAAATCATAATGATAATCATAGTAAAGATATAACTTCACCATTCAATTCCATTAACATGAATAATAAATATGTATACAAAAGATGACGCAAATATAACATAAAAATGAACATGTTCTATATATAGAAAGTATCAAATGTATCAAAAGTATCTCCATATACAAATATGGCACATGCCATTTCAAAATGTCTACAAAATCAATGTTCCAAGGTGTATAATGTGGCATATATGCCATCTCAAAATGTGCCAAGTGGCATCTCTAAATGACCACAAAACTAAAATTACATCCTATGTCGTAGGGGGATCATCAAAATGTAGCCTCTTTGAAGAAGTGTTAGGATCTGATTGATCCTGCAACAAAAATGAGTTCAAACCCAAGTTAGATTGCTTATATATATTTTATATAATTCAAACACTAATTTAATTAAAATTATAACTGAATACAAATATCTGTACCTGGCCTCTCGGTCGCCTACCACGATCAGGTGTCCTAGCATAAGTCCTTGGTAGCGAAGGGACCATGCCAACGATACCAACTCTGACCTATAAATATATATTTGCAATAATGAGATTAGTAGAGTGGTGCAACATAGAGTAATAAATCTACAAAATAGGACATGATTTGAACTAAAATTAAAACTTACATCTAGTGATCCCTCCTCTGGAATAGTGGGCTGGGTCAACAAAGATATGAAAGATTCTCGTGGGCCCTCCCTCACACTAGGAGTAACCTATGAGAGTAAAAATATTGTCAATTATATATAAATTTACTTCATCATAACAACCCTGGTTACAAAATACAAATAACAATATGTAAAAGTCTACGTACAATCGGACTATCACTCTGAATCGAGATGCTTGTCAGCCTAGGCTCCCAAACCCGTGTCGGAACATCATTGATAGCCAAACCCTATACAATAAATTCAAGTAAAATATTTATTACGTATACACAAGTGGCATACATATGCATGCATAATTAATCTTAAACAATTAATTACCTTTCCTTTCTCAACACCTGATGAAGGAACCCCCTCGTGCCCCCCACTGACATCGGTTGTAGTCTGCAAGAGTACAATAAGATGACAATATATTAGTAAATGTATGAATTTTATTGCTCTAATTGATACAGATTTAAGCATGTACACCAAATGATATAAAAAAAACTAATGGGTACATAATTTATAATATACCGTATAGGAATCAAGGCCAAATGAAATGGCCGAAGCTGTGGACTCATCCACCTATCTCAACTCCTCCTGTGTCATCAACTGAACATAAATGGAAAAAATATACATACATAAGTGCATGCAATCATTAAAACTAATCTAAATGAATAAATTAAATAAGTCATATGATAAATTTATTTATAATGTTTACTCTTACCATATCAACAGGAGTCCATGGCTTTACATACACCTCCTGAGCACTCTCATGAGATGTAGATGCTCCATGAGGTGTTGTAGCCTCTGCAGCTACGTCTCCTATATCCTCCTCATCAATAACATACTGATATGTATCAGCATCAGTAAGCGGTTCAAGGCACATATTCTTGCATATAATGCAAATATGGGGCTCGCATACATGTGAACTCCGACGAGATGTCGATGCGCTAGCATCATCCACACCAGGAGGCAACACTGACCTGGTCTACGTGATCAACTAATCACTTAGCAAATGAATGGCCCTAATAGTCTGTGAGGTAGCCTCTGCAATGATATCGGGATGCTGCACTCGAGGAGGGGGTGCGACATCAGTGGGGGGGACAAAGGTAGTGGCCTTTTTGCATTGGGCAAATGGCCTAGTCTGAGGAGCTCCTCCGCCTACGCCCATGTTGGGCCTCATACTCCAATAATCAACATGGTGACGAAGCACAAACTTAGCATACATTTTTTTATGAAATAAAATGGGACCTCCAAATTGCTATGGGGTGGTTTATCAAAAACCATCCACCAGCGATCCCAAAAGTGTGTGCGCATTGCTTCATTTGTGCACCATTTTATTGATAATTTGGGCTTTTTGGGGTCAACTTGTATTCCGGTTTTAGGATTGACAAAAAGGGCGGCTATATCTTCCTTACTTATATTAAGGGCCGCAATCCCATCATGGTCAAGCCTGTCATCAAATTGGGCGTGCATATCATCATGCCAATGAAGAGCAGCATTATGTTGTTGTGTGAGTGTGTCAATATTTTCAACAATTGTATTTAGTGTGGCAAGCATGGGACCTAATGTAGGTATATTTTGATATGTGTTTTGGAAACCTCGTATTGTGTTCAAATTATCTTGTATCAAATCTTCTAAAGATAGAGGGTTTTGACAAGGGGGATTATTTTCAAGATCGTTATTTGGTGCGGGACGGTTATTTTCTTCATTGTTGTCAGCCATGCTTGATTAAATAAAAAACAAATCTAAATTTTAATCTAATTTCATATATTATTACAAATATAAATACAAAACCCTATTTTAACAAAAAAAATGACATTTGGCATGAAAATGAAATAAAATAATCAAAATATATACAAATAATTTACTTACCGAATATGCTGGGGAGTCAAATTTGTTGTTTCCAAAATCAGATACCCAAAAATATATCATGTATATGATATTTCAAGCCATTTTCCCAAGCAAAAATGTGAAAAAAAATGAGGAAAAGGGCTCGCGGGTTCTGAATTTATGCCACAGGTATCGAGTACCCGATAACATATCGGGTACCCAATTAAGCCTGTGCTTTGGTGGCAGGTTTGCCTAGGTGTACTAACACCTAGGCCTACTAAAAAGTCAACAAGCGTTTTCATGCACTTTTGGACGAGTGGAAAGTGAATATTTTTCACATCACCACTTTTTGGCCCATCATGATCTTGCACATACCCATATTGATGATTTGAATTAGGTGCATTCATCACATATATTTCAATTATTGTATGTTAATAATTTTTATTAGGTGGATTAGATGACACACCTTCATGTAATCTCCCCATACGCTCCCTTTGTCTTTCCTTTGTTGCCTCTCATTGTTTGATTATTCCCCTCTTGTTCTTTCCCATCATTGATACTGATTGTCCTACATTTAATATCATTAACAATAAAAATAACTTCAAGAACAAAGAGAACATAATATCATGAAGAACATACATAATCAATTACCAAAAAATTATAAATTATCATCATTTTGTTATAATCAAAAGTATTAACTATAAAATAACTTTAATAACAACTAAAAAATAAGAGAAAATAGTCATTTGAAATCATATGTGACAAAAAAATATCTTACACTGTCTGATATTGTCGTAGTAGGACATGAAAACCTGTTGTGGACCCTTGGAAAAAGTTGCAATACTATTTGTTAGACTGTTGGGAATGATATTTAGCTCAATAGAATGTGTACAGGCTATGTTTAGTAAAACGTTGATCAAGTTCTATTGAGCTAAATGTGAAAGATTCATATTTGTGTTAAATGCACCATGTTCATGGTCTTTTAGAACCCATATGCATTTTGCTTATCTAAAAATATTACTTCTCCTTAAGACAAATCCTAAATAACATTTATGATTTAAGTGAGGAGGGGGAGACTGAAAGAGGGATATTAGAGAGAGAGAGAGAGAGAGAGAGAGAGAGAGTAATTAGGGCTTAGTATAGACAGAGATGGTGATGGGAAAGGAAGACAAGAGAGAGGGAATGGGGATAGACATGCATATATCTAGACATATATGTATATATCTATGTAAATATATACATATGTATCTATACTTTTGCATATATATATATATATAATACATATGTGTGTGTGTGTGTGTGTGTCTATACACACACACACACACATATTATATATGTAAGTATATACATAAGTGTAATGTATATTAAGTTTATATAATCATATGTTTTTAATTCTACAAAATCCGATCGGATTCTATAACGTACTAAAAACATATGTTTTTAGTTCTACTTAACTTGATCAAGTTATGAAGAAGTAGGAAAGCATGCTTTTAGTCACATAACCCAATCGGGTTTTTTAATAGTTAGGAACCCAGTCACGTTATGGTTAGTTAAAAGGGTTGGACAACGACCCTAAGGATTGGGAGCTTTTTTTTCCTCCATTTCTCTCCCTTTACACATTTTTTATTCTTATAGGTTGATGTCTCAACTTCCTCGTCATTATGTTTACACATCATCAAGTGGGTATTTGTAAAATTACCACCATAATTTCACATGTTTTCTCTACTTTTAGGCCATATAATTTTTTCTATTTTTGTACAACATTATCATAGTAAACTTTAAATTTCTTTACCGATGTCTGCATAGTTTTTAGAGACACAAGTCTACCATTTTCTTAATAACTTTTGATCTACTTGAGATTTTTTTTAAAAAAATACATATTATTGTTCTAGACTTGATTCTACACACTTTTTAAAAATATATATATTTTTATTATTTTGATGCAAGTTATGCCCAACACACGAACATATACTTGATTTTTGGGATGCACCCACTTCAAAAAATCATAAAACAAAAAATTATATTCAACAAAAAATTACAAAAAAAATACTCTTCTTTCTCTCTCTCTTACCTATCATTGTTACAACTAGCGCTTGTCGTTACACCAAAGATCAACCTTGTTAATACCTGATACAACCACTAGACTTATAGAAGAAACAAGATATTGTTAAACCATATTACAAATCCTAAAGGGGGATGTTGGCAATTAGTCCAACAATCCCCCCTCAACGTCACCAGAGGGGATTCAAACCTATGACCAAGCTCCAATACCACTTGTTGAAACTAGTGGTTGTTGTTACACTAAATAATCAGCCTTGTTAACGCTTGATACAACTACTAGACTTATAGAAGACACTGGACGTTGTTAAACCATGTCACAAATCCTGAAGGGGGACGTTGGTGATTAGTCCAACAACTATATATTTTGTGAAGCATACACCAGACACTATGTTATGTTTTTCTTAAAAAATCAAGAACACTTTTTCATGCGCAACGAGTTTGACCCTCTTAATATTATCTACTTTTGAAAAACTTTATTAGTTTGGAAGCCAGATTCATAGTACTACAATTTTTATTCTTTGCACATCTCCTAATTTTGAGTGCATGACTCTCAAATCTCTATTTGAAGTTTAGGTTTACCTAATTTCAGAATAAAAAGTGGCCACTTATACCCCCCTTTTTGTACACCATCTTGGTGCACTTACCCAGAACTTTACTGAGTTGCGCTGGAATATATTTTAGGAAGAGATAAAAGGCCAGGTTGAAGAAAAGTAATTCAACCCACATGGGATATTTGGACTTTCATATACCTTCTCGGTGGAAATCAAGGTCCAAGGATTTCATCTAAAATCATCTATAGTCATAGATAATCTATTATCCATACTGCAAAACTATATGGGCATGATTTGGGTCTGAGAAAGTAAAAGCTACATAATCCCTACCCAGACGTCTAAAAGATTCAATGATCCAACCCTTAAGCTCCCAGTTGTTACAGGTTCATTTAAAATAATCTCATTCTAAAGGAGCGCCTCTTAAAAAATTAGAATGATATTTTTTTCTTTACAATCTGAAATGACATTTATAATATCATTAGGTAAAGCAAGAGAGATCCCTTTACCTTATTACATATCAAAAAAAGCTATGTTTGATTCTATGACTTTTGAGGTGGAGGTATCAAGGGTTATTTGGCTTTTTTTCTAGGTGCATAGGCAGCTAGTAAAACCCATGAGATCCCTCAATAGTCATAGATTTGGCATTTTCTATACCATTGGGTATTTCTTACAATGTGTCGCCTCCATGGATTTCATCAGTTTCAAATACACCTTCTTCCCTTGCTTTCTTTTTCATGTTTCTCAACTTGAATTTCAACAATGTGTGGGCTCCAAAAATGATTGAATCGTGAGTGCTTGCCAATGCTATTAGAACTGGGAAATGATTTGTGTAGCAGGCATCATAAGGGTGCACTAGGGTTTTATAGGAATGAATATGCAGGTTGGAAACATTTCCTAAAATTTCTACTTTCTATTATTGCAACATGTCATCAAAATATCAGAAAAATAACTCCTTAGTAATCTCGTAGAAATTCTTTTTAACCCAAGGGGACTTAACACTTCTTATTTTTTCTTCTCAATTTTTCCTTAAACTTGTGAATGCAATATTTTTGTTGTTTTTTTCAAGGCATTTAATTATTTTATTATGAATTTTAAGGTAATCTTGGAAAAAATAAAAAATATCATAACTTTCATTTGGAAACTCATTTTTAAATGTCATTTTTTAAAAGTGATTATTTTTTAGCTCGATTCAATGGAGATGTTTCTACACTCACATTATAAAGTTTTCACTTTTTACTCCAATTTGTATTTCTTATGCACTATACTTATGAAGTGTCAATTGGAAGGGGGTCTCTAAAACTGAATTAAGGAAAGGTGTAATGTGTTGTATCATGTATGTTTACATAATTATTCTTACATTTCTTTAGTTGGAGACCAAGTGATGTATTATGGGAATTATGCATATAACCATGAACTAGGATAAAGTTTTTCTTTCAGGGAGTCCATCATATCAAAACCACAATTTCATCCTATATTTGAATTCAAAGAGCCATGTCTTGGAAACAAGGATAAGTACACCAAGATGGAGTCCACTAAGAGGGGGTCTTAAGATGCTACTTTTTTTTAATCAAATACAGTTTGAACTTCGATGAGAAATAGGAGATAGTTACACTAAAAAATGCAACAAGAAAAAGAGTTGTAGTGTTTCAAATATACTTTCTAAAGCACTTTTTTTTATAGTGAAGACTAGGGGTTTGAAAAATAGGGCCACAAAAAGTAGTCGCACTTTTATCAAAATGAATGCAACATAACATTTTTTGTGGCCACTCCAAAATATAAAAATTTCAAAAATCACTTTGGTGAGTTCTTAGCTAATACCATGTAGCTTATGCCAAATTTTTAGGCTAACATTTTTTATGAATATATGACTTTTTTTACTAATTTTTGAAGAGGACAAATCCTAAAAAATAAAAATTTGAGTATGCCCCCCTTCATTTTCTGAAAACTAATTGAAAATAAATTTATTTAAAAATTTAATGAAAAATAAAAAGCTATACCTAAAATACCAGATGTTGGTTTTTGAAATTGGTAAAAATTTATTATTTTTTTCTATCTTTGTATTACTTCCTCCAAAACCTTTTCCTTTTTAGTTTCTCTGTTGTTTGAATTATTTTATTGTTGAAATATTTTTTTATTATATTATATTTTTTTTAAGTGTTTAATTTTTATAAATATATAATTTTTTAATTTTTACTTAATATTAATATAATATTACTATTTAAAAAATATATTATTAATTAAATATTTTTATATTTAATAATATTTTTATTATTGATACTCTCTATTATTAATCTTTAATTATTTGTACTCTCTAACAACATTTACATTTATTTTATCAAAATATAAAAAAATATCATTATTTTTAACACAAAGCTTATTTACAATATTTGATTATTATTTATTAATATAATATTTATTGTATACTTCTAATAAATTAATATAAATTTATGATTTTAAAGTTTATATTTTATATTTATTTATAATATATTAATAATATTTATAATTATATTAATATTAGTAAAAAATAATAATAAAAATATTGTAAATTTATTAGTATATAAAATAGATAAATAAGATAGAAATAAATATTTTAAATTAAATTTGAATTTAAAAAAATATTTTTAAATTATTTTTAAATTAAAATTTGATACTTAAAGTGGTGGGAACTTGAGCTATTTGTAATGAAAATTGAAGATTACCTCAATAATATGCTAATGTTTAAAGGATTTTTTTAATTCACTAATAATTCTTAAAGAAGATAGTTGATCTTATTTGAGTTTCTCTCAAAGAGACTTAAAACTATAGTTTTCATTCACTTCAAGTAATATTTTTTAAAATGAGTTTATTTCACTTTTACAACTATTATATAATTAATAAAATAAATTATTATTTTAAATCTTATTTACTTAATTGGAAAGGAAAGCTAAATAATTCAAAGGTCTTAATATTAATTACTCTTTTAGTTATCTAATCAGAAAACAAATTTCCTCTTCACAAAAATAGTTGTGCATAATTTTTTTAATTTAATATAAGTAATTGATAATTAATATTTGTTTACTACAATTTTGTTTCATTATTTTTTAACAAGATTTTCTTTCTCTATTGACAAATTTAAGATCTTAGGGAAAAGGTATTGTCATCTTGGTCATATATAATTGAAATATTAATCTTGATTGACATATTTTAGCTCTTTTGGAGAGAGACATTGTTATCTTGACCCTATATTTTATGTTCTAGAACATCTTTTTCATAGGAATTTCAAATATGATTCACATAAATTAGTTATTCTTGAGTAGAATATTGGGAACCTACATTTTTTTGGATGTATAGTAGTGTTAGTAGATTCATCATTAGAAAGATTACAAGAATATTAAGTAAGTATCGATAGATTCATCATGAGAAATATTGTAATAAATTTATATTATTTTAAATATGAGTATTCTACATTTTATACATCCAAAAATAACTATGCTTTTATATGGTATCATAAAAAATATTGAAGAAAATGAACTTTGTGATGTCTATTCAAATTTATGGGCTTTGTGAAGTCTATTGGAATTGCTAACCTTTAAATAGAAGGTCAATTTTTTTAAAATTAAATTAGAATGTAACTATGTTTATAAAGTGAATATTATTTAAGGGAAAAAAAATTGCAAATATAGCTTTGTGTGGTATTTGTTTATGTTTAATAAAATATTGATTTGTTGTCAATTTAGAAGATTTTATATTTATATGTTGTATTTTAATTCCAAGATGAAACGTATATTATGGTTCATTTTGGATTAGAGTTAGCATTAGAATTCAAACATATAATTACCATCAAGCTTTGGGTTAGGATTATAGTTAAATTGAGTTTAGGGTTAGCATTAGAATTTAATTAGGATTGTATTTGGTACTCCTAAGATTTAAATTAAGGTTAAAAATAGTGTTAGAGTTAGGATTCAATTAACGTTATTACTGTGATTAGAGTTAAGATATGTTGAATTATGATTAGAATGTAATTAAGGTGTTCTATCTTCAATCCTAACAATCTTAAAGATAACCTTATTTTCAACCCTTGAACTTATTCCTTCAATTTGTCTTCTCCAATATATTATTTAATTAACTATATCTTACAATCAACTTAACTATTGCATCTCCTTTTGATACAATACTAATATATAATCATATTAAAGCATTGCTCTCAAAATAAATCCAATACTAAATAGAACTTGACTAAGGAATACAAATTTCACCATTATAATGTATATAATATGCATAGGCACGGGATATAATTATATATAGAAGGATATATAATCAACATAAATATAAGATACCTGGACATAGAATTATGTCAAAAACGATATATAGCCTAACTTATTTATGTATGTGGATAGAATATATTAAGGCGGCTAAAATTATTTATGTAGAATGAATCATTTATACGTGTTTAGCTCACAAACACTGTATGGAACAGCGCACGTGTACTCCGAGCTCTCTGGAAATGCACTCCAATCTCTCTGGATTGAATCTGCACCTTTCACCTTAACTTTTTCTTTTGCGAACGTGTTTTATCGTACTTCAGGAGATTCAAGAAGAATCGCCACGAATGCCTGTAAATTTGATTTTTATTGAAAAAAAGGGGGAAAATAGGCGGCAATCAGCGAGAGGAAGGAAAAAAACAAGGAGCAGGAAGAATGGCAAGCCAGCGGGAAATCTTCAATCTTTCTGGGCCTCGCCATCTCCTTAATCCCAACTGGTAAGTACAAAATCGCGCATGCACTCATTCAATCAATGAGAATTCCCCCCAATTTGAACAGCAATCCATGAAATTTTCCCCCAATTTTAACAGCAATCCTTCAGAATAATGTTTACCCCCTTTCTTCAGGTTGGATGCAGGTCACAGACGATGCATAACCGCCAGTTTAGTTCAGGGCGTTTATGTACATGAACGAGACCGGCAACAACACAGACTCGGCCTGGACGCCCAAGCCGAAATCTGGTGGCGCTTCTTCAATTTCAAGCTCATCGACTGTTTAATCGACAGAAGCGACGGTTCAATCTTCGGCGCCGTGTACAAATGGAACCAAAAACTCACCCTTCCGCCGGCCGCCCCAAATGTAGTGGTGGCTTTCAGAGGAACAATGCCACTATTGGGATCTGTGGCCGGAGATCTGCGTATGAATTACAGTCTTCTCACAAATCGACTCCACACAACCCACCGCTTAAAAACCGCAATGGAGGCGGTGAAAGGGAGCGTTCACAAGCACGGCTCTGAAAATGTTTGGCTCGCCGGGCATTCTCTCGGGGCCGCAGTGGCCATGTCGGCGGGCAGGATATTGGCAGAGGAAGAACGGGTATTTTTACAGTCTCATCTCTTCAATCCGCCCTTCATTTCGCCGGTGGAGAGAATTGGGGACGAGAATTTAAAGCGCGGGTTTCATCTCGCCCGTAGTCTGGTTACGGCGGGTCTGGCTGTGGCGCTCCAGAACAGCCGCGTGCGGAACGAATCCTTCAAATATTTCTGCAATTTGCAGTCTTGGATTCCGTGTCTGTATGTTAATCCGAGAGATGATGTTTGCTCGGGTTATTTAGGGTACTTTGAGAACCAGAAGATGATGAATCGGATTGGAGCCGAGGGCATTGCAAGATTTGCGGCTCAGCAATCAATTGCCGATGTTGTTTTGACGGCGATGGGAAAAGAGTCGAAAACAGGGTATTTGATTCCCTCTGCAAGATTTACAGTGAATTTGAACCCTGCGGAAGATTTTGCAATGGCGCATGGGATGCATCAGTGGTGGGCACCAGATTTAAGAATCAAGTGTAGCGAATTCAGGCTTAATCCAGTCCGTGCATTTCATTCGGTTCAGACTCCGGCAGGAGCATTTACAGGGCATCGTAAGCCTGCCATGGTATTCAAGTGCCAGAGCCCTTGCAGGGTAGCTTAATTTTTTTCTGGTATTGAACCTTCGTTATAGATCAATGGCTCAAACAAATTAGAATCTTAAATTGTAATTACAGGAGAGTTTCGAAGCTTTCCATAAAATGATATTTAGGAAATTCATATGCCAGATGGCGATTATTCATTGTTGTGATTTTTTAAATCATAAATTGAATGTATCATAAATTTCTTGTATTATTTATTTGGAAAGTATTTTATATTATATATGTTTTTTTTAATGGTAAGCTAAGTTTAAAAATATATAAAATCAAAGCATTCAAATAAAATGAATAGATATAAGTACTATATTGTAAATGATGGATTTGATCCAATGTTGGAAATGGTCAACTCATGGATTTGATAATCCGGTTTTTCATTTCTGGATTATTTTTGGATTATTTGGTTCCACTTTTTGAAACTGGAATTGGAATTTGAGTATGAATTTTTTTTTAAAAAAAATTTGAATTGTTTTAATGTTTTTGAATTTAATAATTCATTTTTATTAATGGAATTGAATATAAAATGGAATCACAGTCCGTTTTAGGCAGCCAAAGTTGGTGGTAGGCAACAAGTTACAATCAATCCAACCCAAATTCGAAAAAAATTTGACAAAAAATTTAGAAAATAAATTCGAGAAAAAATTCAAAAAAATAAAAAATCAATTTTTAAAAAAAATTTAGAAAAAATTCGAAAAAAGTTACAAACCACCTAGACAAATAAAAAATAAATTAAATCCCCCACACAAATAAAAAATTAAAAAATTAAGTGTAGACATGAAAAATTTAAAAATTTGTTTTCTCATTCAAATTCCAATTCCACCTTTTCAGATGGAAGATGTAAATGGTCATTTTTGGCAAAATGAGCATTTACATATTCCTATTCTATTTTCATATTGCACTCCCAAACTAATGATTCGCGAAATAGGAACTAACAAATGCTAATTCCAGCTACCAAACGGCCTCTTAGAGTTGCAAATCTAATAAATGTTAAGAGGTAAATCGTTGTCATTTGCCTTGTTTTAATTTTAGAATCATTATAGAAATAGATAAGATTTGAAAGTTTGTATATTCATATAAAATGTTGATTAATTATATATATATATATATATATATATATATATATTATATATATATATATATATATATATATATATATATATATATAAGTTTTTTATATTATAATTTAGGTAAATTTAAAATTAAAGTATTGGAAAAAAAAATTGGTCAAATAGAGTTATAAATTTAATTAGTAGAGGCAAATTATGATCATTTAACTTGATTTTTATTTATACATCATTTAATAGAAATAATAATAAAAAGAGTTACTAAAAACTTGATCATTTTACTTAATCTTCATTTGAACATCATTTAATAAAAATAATAATAATAAGAGTTACTAAATAATTGAATGAAATAGGAGAAAGTCATTACCTCTACATGGTTGGAGGGATATAGAAGCTTATTTATAAAATAATAATGAAGATAGAAGGAGATGGAATAATAAGGCAAAGTATAGTGCACCGAGTATGGACAATTACATTAAATTTGACAATTATATTCAAATCAAAATATTTATGGATAAACATTTCACTTTCTATAAACATTATATGGATTCAAATTTGACAATTATATTCAAATCAAAATATTTATGGATAAACATTTCACTTGATCAAACATTATATGGATGCAATTTCACTTGATCAAACATTATATAGATGCAAGTTTAGTATATGTAACATGTTTTTCTTATGATAAACAAAGTTATTATCTTAGATATTAAGCAATTTCAATTAGATCAAGTTTAAGACCTAAATTTCCCAATTGACCCCTCTTGTGAAACAATTTTTTAAGTCGTCATCCTTCTCAAATTGTCCTTCAAATATTAACATTTACATTTTTGATGATATAAATTATGTATATGTAATTTTATCAAAAATCTAATAGTTTTCAAATTGAATGGACTCATTACGCCGTAGGCGTTTCCCTATGAAAGGCTTCAAGCAAAACTTTGCATCCAAAGGTTGAAACAGCTGCAGACAAAAATGACTACCATTAAAATGATCCTGGCCGTTCATTGTTTTCAGACTATTTGTTTTCTGTCTTGTCCTCATAAATACGCATGCAAGGAATGGGGGACTTTTCAGGTGGTGAATCACGGTGTCCCAGAGGAGCTCGTGCGCACCATGACTCAGTTCTCCAGAAACTTACTTTCAGATTAGCATTTCACCCAAGCAGAAACAGAGGACTCTATTGTGGGCATCAGTTATGCTAACATAAATGATTCAACGCTGGTATGGATTGTTGGCTTCGATGGCGGAATTGAAGTGGGAGAAGGAGCTTCCTTCACTATGCAGAACGATGACAATTTGATTTTAAGAAATGGGACACAAATAGTTTGGCAGACAAACACATCCAATCTCGGTGTGACATCTGTAGATATGCAAGATGATGGGAACTTTGTCCTGCAGAACAGTAGTTCAGTCACAGTTTGGGACACCTTTGCAAATCCTACTGATACTCTGTTGGTCAATCAGAATTTCACTATGAATTAAACCCTTCAATCGGGTCCTTACACATTCACCGTGCACCCCAATGGAAATTTTACACTGAAATGGAACAGCACCGCTGAGGAGAAGCTCAAACATGACATGCAAGGCGGCAGTCTCAAAGACCAGGACACCGAATTGAGAATGAGAAAAGCTTGAAAATATCCATTTTCATTTGCATCTTATCTTCCTGGTTAGCAGCGTTGTGGGACTATATTGAGAAGCATGAGCAATGACATAAAAAGAAAGATATGGACGATCGAGTGATGGCTCAAGTGCTTTCTACATAAGGCAATTCGTTTCTTTATTCATCCACGAAATACGGCTATTGTGATTTACATAAAAGGCAGGTTTGTCACAATAGCAAGAAAAGACTGAAAATTCGTCATAGGCTTTATCTGAGTTCCCCTAGAATGAGCCAACTTCATTTTACCCGCATTCAATCCGCATCCAGAAGAGAACCGGACCCATATGCGATAGGTGGGGGATCGAGCCCTACAATGTAGGGTTTTACATAGCCCTGAATTTTACAATTAAAAGATAAAGTGGACCATAATTTTTTATAGAGTACCTAAATTTTTCAAAATATTTCATCTCATATTCATTTGTTAAACCTTAAATTTCAAAACCAAAGTTGATTGATGATCTTGTATATGAAGAGGTTGGACAACATTCAGAAACATACAGTTTTGGGCAAGATGCTCAATGTGTATCTTAATTATTACATTGAAAGCCACTATGGTAGAATGCACGATAAAAAATAATGTATCAACGTACAAACAATTTATGAGAAAGAGACCTCTTAAACATACCTCGAATGCTTCTAAATCTCTACAAATAATTGATACTAGTGACATACTACAAGAGACATATCCAATAGAGTTGACTTTGTCCTTCTGAAACATAGATGCTCTAACATGATATAACATGTTAAAAGTAATTAAAATTGTAAAACAACCTTTCAAATACATGAAATCAAGGTGAACATAATGATAGTTTGATAACATTAATTTGAGATTCTAAGAATATTTAATTATTAATATATATTTATCTTAAAAAACATTCAAGAATCTCACGTTATTAGGGGAGAGGATTGTTGAGCGTATTTTTTTTAATTAGTTGTGAGTACGATCTAATAGTTGTGATGTCATATCGATTTTAGATATTTTCCATGTCTGTAGTGCATTCTAGTGGAGGCAGAGGATATCTATGTTTGTCATTATAGTAGTTATATATCATGAAAATTTTCTCCACCCACTGCAGTTTCTTCCACTACTCTGAGCTCACTCCATTCAAAGCTTCTGTTGATGATGCTGCCATTGACTAAACATTGAAATTGCGGTAGGATGCAACAAATGGAGCATGTGACTAGTCTATTTTAACAAGCACTCCTTGAGTTGCTCAATTGTCTCCATTCCATAAACTTGAATACACTCCCATGGCTTGCTTCTGGATATGCCACCCTAGCTGCCTTGTGGTTGTTGAACACTGCAATTGGCACACTATCCACCATGAATATGCAGTTCATGTGATTCAAATTCAGTCATGTGGATTGAAAAAAAGGTAATTGCTAAAAAGTACAGAGCATAAATGAATAGATGGATTTGATCATGGTATTTACTAAGGGCCCGTTTGGGGGCTGGAATTAGACTGGAATTGGCATCATCTAATTCCGGATAATGTCATTTCTATGTTTGTGTCTATCCAAAAAATTGGAATTGGAATTTTGAAATTCCAAATTTGCCCCAAAATGGGCATTTGCATCTTCCACTCAAATAGGTGGAATTGGAATTTTGAATTCCAATTCCAATTTTTATAAAACCAAATTTAATTTTTCGTGGGATCCGTGATTATAAGGATGTATATTATATTGCTATATATATGTGTGTGTGTGTGTGTGTGTGTACATACATGTTTATATACATATGTATATATATACATACATGTGTGTGTATATACACATGTGTGTATACATACATACATGTGTGTATATGTGTGTGTGTATATATAAATGTATGGATATATATATATACACACGTGTGTATTTGTATATATATACACATGTGTGTATATGTGTATACATGTGTGTGTGTGTGTGTGTGTGTATGTATGTATGTATGTATGTATGTATGTATATACACGTGTGTGTATATATACATGTGTATGTGTATATATAAATGCATGTTTATATATACACATATGTGTGTATATGTGTCTATATATGTATATGTGTGTATATGTGTGTATGTGTGTGTATACACATACATGTACACATGTGTGTATGTGTGTGTATATACACGTGTGCATGTGTATATATATACACATGTATGTGTGTGTATATACACATGTGTGCATATGTGTATATATATACACATGTATGTGTGTATATATATAGACATATACACACTATATTCAAAGAAATTAAAATAAAGAATTTAAATTCCTTATGCATCTTCTCAGTCATCTTCTGGGTGAAACAAATGGGTCAGCCCATATTCTGTAAATCATTTTCAGGGTTTGTACCTTCAAGAATTGCAGCATCTTCCAGAATTGACTATATCCAACATTTGGTATTCCGGCACCCAAACGGACCCTAAAGCAATTGGGTCATGACGATTAAGAAATTCCTTTGATTAACAATCCAAGAGTGAAACATACAAGATGTGTTGAGGAGTCCAAAGTACACCATAGGAGTGAAAGTTTGTGGTGGGATTAAATCGGAGGTAAATCCTCCGTTCTTTGTCACCTTTACCACTCGCATACACATTTGTATGAACAACATAAGGCTCTCCTGATTTGTTTCCAAGAAACTCAAAGTCCAGTTCATCATGGTTTGATCCCTCAGAAGAAAGTTGCAATGCAAATCACTAAATTATGTTGGGTTTTCATGATAAATCAGTCTGTTTCAACTGAATTAAGACTATAATTTCAAATACATACATAATAAGAAGTCACAATGCCAGCAAAATCTCCACGAACTAGCTTGATTTGCATGTTAATGTTCCCAAACAGATACTTATTCTTCAAAGAAAAGTCTGGCCCTTTTAAACAAACACACTTAATATCAGCAAAGCTGAATTTTTTTTTACATAAATAGCTTGAATTCATCATTTCTTACCTGAATTTTGATCCAGGTTGAGTTGCAGCTCCTGCTCGCCTTTAAAGAATCTAACATGGTCTACAACCCAGGAAACATAGAATTATTTGTCCAAACTACTAGTGACTCCCTTGAGCAATATAAGCAATGATAATAGGAAAACTTAAGAATATTGTAGCCACCTGCTATGTTACGTTGAATAGGATAACTTAAGAATAGGGAAACTTAAGAATATTGTAGCCACCTGTTTGAAAGTTGAATCCAAATATTTCAGGTCAGCTTCCCAAATACTTAGATTTGTCATGGTGAATTTTTTTTTGTCGTCGTCCACAAGCTCAGATGAGATTAAGGGATTGGTGGGATAGACACCCACTTCTTTGGACAAATCATCAACTACGTTAGATTCTAGCTCGTAGACACCCACTTCTTTGGACAAATCATCAACTACATTAGGTTCTAGCTCGTAGAATGTGTTGAACAACATCCATTTGACCTTTTCCACTTCTTTTCCCATATGAATCTTGTGCTTAAGCAATAATTATCCTCCAAAAATCAATGACCCTAGATGAGAAGATTTCAATAGCAAAATAGAGGGAAGATAATTTTGTATCGTATCCTCCTTTGGAATGCCTTCAACATCAAAAATTACAAATCAGCTTCTATCAAAGGTGTATCATCAAACTATATATAAAAGAAACCATGTAAATTATTATACCATTGGAAGGAAGAATCTCAAGGGAGACGGGTTTGGGATAGGAGTATTGGATGGTGAAGGTGGAAACAAGCGATGTATTGAAAGCTAACAACAAAATATGATGGAGTTTGGCCACTGTCTATAGGCCCAAGCACGTCCATATGTCTGCTATGATGCATGTAACTTTCTACTTTTTTGGGTTAATATCATCTACTATAGTGGGACCATTTAAAGCGGGCGAGAAAAGAAAATGACAAGATAGGAGGAAAAAATGGTGGGGCAATCTAATGGTCAACAAGTGTTCAACCGTCTTGCACGTTCCTACGATGTTGTTACAAAAACTGGCAAACATCCAGTTCCAAACGTGGAATGCATGCATGTGTTTGAAAGATTTAAAACTAGATGATAATTCTTTTAAAAACTTTTCTATAGTTAGGTAACTTTTAGTTAGACTGAACTTGAAATACATTACATTTTGTCGCGTTTAGGTAATGGTATAATGGCCACTAAGCTAGTAACAACTTATGCTTTATTCGTCATTTAAGAAAATCCATTTTGTATCATGTAATAATATATGAATTTGAATGTTGTGATTTTTTTTGTGCATCGTTGCTAGGAATATTCTAAATATTATTGTTAAGATTATGCACTCTCTTTCATTCATCACATTGTTTTGGAGAGAGAGCAAAGGTGTGAGCTTTTTGAGTCCTTTGCAAGATCACTTGGAAAGCGAGATTAGTGAGTTCGTCAGGCTTAATGTTACAAAAAACTGAAAGGAATTTTAATGTTACTAAAAATACATGTCATGTTTGCAACCCAACCGTACCTTCCCCTTATTCATGATGGCATCCTTCCAAAATGCGTTGGCCAGGGCATGCTTGAACGGTCAACAATTATCTCAACAAACATTTACAACAATCAAATTACAATGTTTTTATTCAATTAAATAATTTTACAAATAATAATCTATTAATATCTAAAAAATGAAAACAAATTTTGTTCCTCATAAATACGGCGTACCCATTGCACACTACAGTGCGATTGCTAGTTTATCTTCCCATGCTACACATGTGTATATTTAAAGATTCTCAATGGAGAGCCACATGCTTACTCTCACCCTACCTCACTTCTACTGTGCACTCGCCAGTAAAAAAAAAGTAGTAATTAGAATTTGTGAGACTGTCTATACGTGTGGTGGTTAATTTTTCAATCCGAGAGCACTCGGCTGTAAAAATTAGAACTTGTGAAGATGGCCCAGTCCCATAAAGTCCACACGATTCCAGTGTCTATGAAAGTAAAGGTAAATAGATAATAATTAAATTTTGAGTGGCCCAGAACCCGCTTCTACACCAATTATCTGGACTGCTGTAGTAACTTATTGGAAATACTGAACACAAGACCAGGTGAAATTATTAAAATACGAGATCCGCTACAAAAACTGGGTGTAACTTAATACATATCCTAGTACTGGCATCTAATGTGACACTAGATCAGGTATATACCCATAATAACAAAGATTAGGTGTCCAAAGTCACCTAAGATAAACCATAGTTGAATTTGACAGAAGATAAACCCTTTCTTTGATTCTAAATCCAAAGTCACTGGGCAAGGGAATATATAAAAACCTTTAAAAGTGGTAGCTGTAATTGCATTCAAGTAGAAATTGGACCTGCGAACAGAAATTTGATAACATTTCCACTAATTTATCATGAGAAACAGAGGCATCTAGGTAGAAATAGTAGCTGTCAGCTGGGTTTGGAAGTGACGAGCACATCGAAGTTGAATTTCCAGACCCGATTACCGTTGAAGTCATCATGCAATGGCAAGTTTCTTTTGTCCTGCAAGCAGTCCTCCTGGTGTTTTATCTGTCCCAAGCCTATACTCAGTGCATTCAATCCTGATATCCGGCGCCCACCACTGATGAATCCCATGCACCGCTTGAAAATCAGAGGCCGAGGTGAAATTCACAGTCAACCTAGCAGAAGGAATCAAATGCCCTGCCTTGACCTCTTTTCCAAACGCAGAAACCACCATTAACCACACAGATTCCTGCGGAGCAAGGCCGAGAATATCACCAGCACCGCTCTGCTGAACAGCCGTATGGCTACGGAAATACCCCACATAACCCGAGCACAAATCGTCCTTGGCATTAACATAGAGGCAAGGAACCCACCTATGCAGAACACAAAACGATCTCTGGCCTTCCATCTGGGCGTGCTTGTCCTGAAGCGTCATAGCCAGCCCGGACTTAACCAAGTTACCTACGAAATTTAACCCGCGCTTAATCTTCTCGTTGTTAATCTTCTCCACGGGCGACAAAATGAAAGGCGGGTTGAAAAGATGGGCTTCCAGAAAACGCCCCTCTTCTTCCACCATTTTCCGTCCGGCCAACATCCCCATGGCAGCGCCCAGAGAATGCCCTGCGATCCACACGTTCTCACTCCCGTACATGTCAACACTGGCTTTCACTGCATCGAAACCGATCTGGAAGCGCGCCGTGGTGTGCAGTCGGTTTGTGAGAATGTGGAGATCGTGGATGAGGTCTCTGGCCAGCGATCCGCGGGTTCTAACCGTTCCTCGGAAAGCCACCACTATTTTGGGGGCGCCCGCCGGATGCGAACAGAGACCCGCGGCTTTTTTGCTCCATTTGTAAACCGATCCGAAGATCGAACCGTCGGAGCTCTCTTTCAGGGGTTTGAGTAGCTTGAAATTGAAGAAGCTCCACCAAATTTCGGCCTGGGCATCCGGGCCGTCCCTGTTCTCTTGCCGATCTCGCTCCTGCACGACCACGCCCTGCACTAGACTGGCGGCTACGCATCGCCTGTGATGGGGATCCGACCTGGAAAAATCATCAAAACAGAAAACCCGCCATCGGTTTCAGAGCAGTCAGCAAAATAGAGATTTGTTTCAATAGCAGGCAGATTAGGACGCAGTTGGTAACAATTTATTGGATTTTTACTAATTCATTATGTAAATTTGTATGATTTTACTTACCAGTCGACGGTAGTGAGATGACGAGGCCCAGAAAGCTTGAAGATCTGGCGCTCGCTCGGCATTTCAGTTCTTGAGCTCTCTATTTTCTGCAATCTTCATGGCTTCCCAACTGGGTTTGAAGAAGATAAAATATTCTGCACAGTTTGGCTTCCGTCGCCATCAGGAAAAGCTTCAACCCATTGGGAACCTTTGCAGAGGTCCTACACTGAATTCCTTTGTGGATTCTTTAGGCGAATTTAATTAAAAACTAAACTCAAATCATCTTAACTGGGGTCAAACAAATAACTTATGGTTCTCCAAGCGTTATGAAATTCTCTCCATGCTCCGGGGAATGAGTTGCACCTTATCCGTTTAGATATTGTGCTTTGTTAGGCAAAATTCCAAAGTGACATTCGTCAAATTCCAAGTAGCTTAAATTAAAAGCAAGTTATTGATGCTTCGCCTAAGGCGATGAATGGTTTGATGTTGAGTGTGAATTACATAATATGCTTTTTCTAAATTATGTAAAAGTCAGTTAGGTTTTTTTGGTTTATTGGTTGCATACATTTGAATTTAATTGATAGGCTATGTAGAAAATGATGTTGTTTGTGGTAATAATGACCTTTCATATTATTAGTCAAGTCTTTAGTTTTGTGCTATCATGCTTGATACATTGATGATGTCATATTGTAGATCATTGTACTTGTCATGAAATCTCATATATAATTTTTAATGTAGAATATAGAGAGAGAGAAAACAGAGAGATATTAAGACTTCAATTTTTAAATGTGAAAACTTTTTTAAAAGTAAATTAAAATCTCTAGGTTTGTAGGGTTTCTCGAGGGGCAAGTCCTAAGAATAAAATTCTAACATTAATTTTTATTTTTATTTTTTTGGTTATGTTTAAAGTAAGGCTTGAATTTGATTGTACTTAGGATTTATTTTGGGTAAGGGTTACAATTGAGGTTATTATTCAATTTGGTTTAGGGTTTAATTTAATGTAGGGTCGAGGTTGGGGTTGTTTAGTTCAATATTAAAAATGAGTTCATTTTGATTCATGGTTGTGTTTAGCATTTAGTTAGGTTTAGAGTTCCAATGCCATATTTGTATTTTATAATTTGATATTAAAATATAAGTTTTATGTTTTACAACAAATTAATTATATTTTTTATTTTTGGACTATGTTTAAAGTATGGCTTGAAATTGATTGTATTTAGGATTTATTTTGGGAAGGGTTACAATAAAGCTTATTAGGGTTTAATTTAATGTAGGGTCGGGGTAGAGGTTGTTTGGTTAAATATTCTAAAAAAATACAGTTCAATATTTTTAGTACTCTGGTTTGGTTCAATATATGGGAATGGTTTAGTTCAAGATGAGGTTTTTAATTATTGGGGTTCAATTATTTGTAATGTTGAATTAAGTCTATAGTCAAGGTTTGATTGGGTTTGGGGCTAGATTTCAAATTGATTTAGTGTTACAATTCTTCAAGCAAGTACTATTGCATCATTTTTTGAATTCCTTCCTTAACTAGTGATTAAAACCATACATTTGAACCAATTAAAAGTTACCATTTTTTTTTTAATTTACACTTCATATTTAATATAATGAAAATGAAAATTTTTTAAGTTTATAATATTTAACAATTATTTATTAATGATTTGATTGGCTAAATTATTTGAAGTCTTATTACACAATTTTAGAATTGTATTGCTCCATTAGAAACAATTTTTGTTTTTATATGTAATTAGGGTTTTCACTAAGTTTTTTTTTAATAGTAATTGTATATTAAAAATTTTAAATTAAAAATCATATTGCATAAATTTATTTTAATTTATAACTCATTTTTTGTAAATAAAAATATTGCAAATATATGATACAATACAATATATATTTATTTTGATTTATAATTTGTTTTAAATATATTTTAAATTTTATTATATGTTAATTATGCATTAATAAATATTTAAGTAAAAAATATGTGATATATTTTTCCTTACAAAATATTATAATTTAAACTATATTTATAATTATATATTTTATATTAAATAAAATTATACCAATAAAATATAAGAGGCATGTGTATGTGTCTGCTTTTGAGGGACGTTCATACCTTGTTCCGAAGCTCCCATTTTGGCACAGGGCGGAAGTAAATTTGTTAGCATTCGAAACATATTTGATGCATGTATAGATAATACAAGTGAGAGAAAAGGGTTTTTAAATTTTGAAATTTGCCCCGGCTGGATATCGAATGGAAACGGGAAATGGTAAAGGGATGGAATGAAGGGGCCTGTAATACACCTCTAACCCTAATATAAGTTTTGTTTTTTCGAAAGAATTAAGATCCTTTGATGTTTTCTTATAGCTTAAGTTGTACATGATACTTGTTTGATCTATTCCTATAGTTGTTTATAATAATTTCATAAGCTAGTACTCAATGATTCTAATATCAGACATACTATCTAAAGGTATCACTTTTGTATGTATTTATCTCCATGTATGTATTGAGTACCTACAAGACCTTTATGAACATAGTTAGGATGTTATATGATATGTACTTGATAGATATATATAAGTGGTTATTTATATTTTCTTCTATTAAGGTTACTTTGGACGAATCTTGTATCTCACTTGATTATTTGATTATGTTGATTTATTATTAGTATTGATAAGAGACTAACACAATGCTTGAGATTCTAACCTTCGTTATGATGATGCTACATGCTTTGAGTGTATATATATACATGATGTGTTTTCATGATTCAGGACGAAGTCGTAGTTACTCACATAGCTGAGGTCCACACGATGTATCGATCCTGGTCATCTGTCTGCAATGTTTTCTTTTATACGTATATCCGTGCATATGTATTTCTTCTTTGTGATGCAGGCTTGCAGGTACCGGGCATCGACTTCACCTGGCTTCACAGGTCTGAGCATGCCCTCAAATCCTCGATGGTTGTTGTTATGGAGATAGTACTAAGGCCCCTACATGAGTCTTCCTTTGTCATTATTCCAATTTGGGAATATTAGGGTTCCTTCTTTGTCAGTCAACCTTTGGGTCAAAAACCCAGATCCAATGCACCCGGTTGGGCATGGTTGTAGTTAGTGCCTTGTGGCCACTTGAATTCATTTGGTTGTATGATTTGTTTTCTCATTTATTTATTTCTCCTTCTTGGTATGATTCTTAGTTAATCTTTCTATGTTGTGTCTCAGGAGTTTGGCTTGACTTTCCTTATTGACTTTGGTTGACCTTGTTTGATCTTATAGTTTTCTCAATATGTTTCATAGTTGATTTTTATGGCCTCTTTCGATGATTAGATTTATTTTGAGGCATGTGATTTTATTCTACCTCAGTGTTATATCCTATAGTAATTATAAATAGGTAATAATATTATGATCTATTACTTCATAATCTTATAGATTATAGTGTTTGGTATTTGGCATGTATCTATATATATATATATATATATATATATATATGGAAATATATATATGGGTGCACACATATATGTATTTATATATATATAATTTATATGTGATTATATGTTAATTATTGTAGATATTGTTGATGGTGTATATTTCGGGATTAATGTAAAGTATAATATTATTAATAATTAAATATTAAATAATGCGAGGTCTATTATTCTCAATTGTTAATTATTAATAATGAGGATAGGTTATATATATAGATATTGATGTAATTAATGATGGCATATGCATATATGTTAGGATAATATTACATGTGTGTATGAATGAATACAAATAATCTTTTATTGTATATTTGAGTAATATAGTTGTATGATATTAAGTTATTTTATAATACCCTTTAGTTAAGAGTTAGTTGGGAATTGGTTACTTTTCCTCTCAACCTTTGGAAATCTATTTATATGCACTACTTTCTCATTTGAAGAGAGGGGATTTTGGGGCTGAAGCATTGAGGAGAGGATGGCCTTACTTTTCATGGAGATTTTGGAGAGAAAATTTGGAGATGTGAAGGAGAGTTTGTAAGCATATGTCTTTAAGAATTTTTGGTTATCTTTGCTTTTGGGAGAGAGACATTTTTGTGAGAATTTCAGTAGTTGAGAGAGGGATTCTTTGCTGTGGAATTATTTCTTTCTTTCATGGAGATTTCTGAAAGTGGATAGGGTTTGAAGGATGCATCTCAAGTTTGGATTTGTCTTCTCTTTTGTTTCCTTCCTTCTTCGATTCAACCTTCGTAGGACATGAGGTATGGATTGAATATTTTAGTTACTTGATGTATCTGATAGATTATAGATCTATTTATATATTATCATTATTTATTATATCTGTAATTTTCATTTGTATGGTTATTTTAAAGTTTTGAGTTTTTGTTTGTAAGAATTGGCATGTGTTTTCCTAGGGTTTTTTAGCAACCCATTTTTGGAGATCTATTATTATAACAATTTAAATTGCATCTATGGTTTTACTAAATTGATTTTCTGGAAGTAAAATTCACAGATCTCAAATGGGTATCTCTCTGATTTTATTTTTAAGGTCGAATTAATGCTTTATTTTTGACATTTTGGCAGACTATGCCTGTCCATTCTTGATTCTGAATTTTCTGTCAAATGTATTCGTATGCTACAGGCTGATATGATTATATAAAAGTCTAAATTTGATATCAGAGATTCTATTAAGTCTTATATTTCATTTCCAATTGGTTTGGTGAATTTTAATTATGTTTTGTGAAAATTACAACCGTTTTAGTGAAGGCAGGTCTGAACCCTAACCAGAATTTTCTGTTTTAAACCAGAAGTCATAACTTTCTTTCCCACCGTTGGATCTTCCTAAAAATAAAATTGAGAGTCCATAATTATGTTATCTAAATCTCCACCGAAGAGATTTCCTTCATTTTATGTTTTGTGGAAGATATGGATGACTGTTCTATGATGACTATTCTTTGCATTTAATCCTTGCTTGAAATAATTCAATTTAAGAACATCATTAAGTTTTAAGGTTTCGTATGGTTACCAGATGCTATTAGAATTTTTTTTTGGTTAATTGGATCTATTTATACTCTGAATATGTTTATAATATCACTTGGATGTCTTCTTATATGTTTGGAACATTCTGAATGCCATATTGGGTTTAGGGTTGTCAAGTGGACTAGGGACAACATATGTTTTCCTAAACTCAATCAAATGTTGTTATGGAATTGATATGAATTCTTGATGATGAATCTATTATGTTCTTATGATTTTTATATGTATGTTAGGGAACCTAAGTACACTAGGTGAGTGGCTCATAGTGAGGGGTCGGGGCCCTAAGTGGCTAGTACCAGGATAACCTACTATGAGTTATTTAATCAAGTGATAACCTAAATAAATGAATTGGGAATGGGAGATTATTGGAATGGGAAATTACACATTAATCAAGATTAATTGTGCCTCGCCCATGCCTTTAGTGCTAGTAAAGACTAAGGATGGGAGTGGGAGAAGGTACCTATGCGTAGGTACAACTGAATGACCTTGTCTGTACGAGAGGCATTCAGTTCCGCATGTGCCTACTTGGGGGCCGGGGCCAAGAGTGGCTAGTACCAGGACAACCCAAGGGGTGAGGGCTATGTGATGACACTCACCTAGCTTGTAGCTTAGAGTCTCTATCAAATTTGATCATGCCTCTGGTATTCCTTGTGGTCTTCTTGTCTTTTCTTTTTTTGTTGTGACTTTGGGGAACTTTAATCACCACCTTAGGAATTTTCTAGTTGTTACCTCTTGTATGGGCCTTTGGTTCTATCTCCTAGCTCGGGGGAGTGGGCCTATTGGTTCCACGTGGTTGGGTGGTTAATATTTATATCGAGGTATTGTTCGTGATTCTCTGGATGATCCTAGCACATATTCTTTTCCAGATCTGCAGTTGAAGATTTCTTATTGGATATTTTAATATGTTGAGATGTACTTATGTATTTGAATTCATGTAATTTTTAATCTCCTAAAAGGAGTCTTGTAGTATTGATGTAATCTCAATTCAAAGCAATGCATAAGGGAATGGGTAGTTCTAGGTAAAAGAAAGGGAAAATAATGTGGAATATTGGACATGTTACTAGCATTAAAAGAAAGTGTTTATGTTATTTCTCCTATCCTCTTATGTTGTGCATATGTAAAGGAAATAATCTTAAATATAGTTATATATAATGATGTATCACAAAAATAATGTATTCCCTCTTGATGAAAGGATCCAAGGAAATTATTGAGAAATGATAGGTTAGTGATTGGAATTATTAACAATGAATGGTTATGAAACAATGCAATAAAATAGTAACTTGATTATAATGTTAATACTTGGTTCATGTTAATGAAATACCTAGGATAATGCCTACCTTAATGAATATTAATCTCTTACCTAAATTATTAGAGAAAAGTGATATAAAGGATAGTAGATGTAGATGAAATCAATATGAATTTATGGAATGAGTTGATAAAAGGAATAATGATGTTGGATGATTAACCTATGTTTAATAAAAGAAATAAGTTAGGGACATTTAACTTGGTGCATTAAAATGAATGTAGATCTTTTAAGCTCATGATTCCGTGAATATCTTATGCATGTAAATGGTTTATATGATGTTGCTTAGGTAGCGACGTTAGGGAACCCGGGAGGACTTAAGTTGTATAAATCTTATATTCAAGTAGTAGAAAATTATTTCTTCTTTTAGAAATATGAAGTGTAATTATGAATATTATTCTAGTTAAAATAAATAAATTAATTAAAAAAAAATTCACTACTTTCATTTTATAGAGGTTTTATGTCTTGTCCTCTTGGGTTGCCTGGCGGGGCGTTACATCTGGTATCAGAGCCCTAGGTTTCTACACTGGGAACTCTGGGACTCATAGCTCACCTATGCATAACCTTGAGTATCTTCACTTTGTCTCTTTTTGGATTATGTTGTTATGTTAAAACTTGAATCTTAGGAAACGAAGGCTACATTTCGTGTTCTCATGTTGTATTGTCTTACAAGGGCACACCTATTCCTCTATGATTGAGTTATATTCTAACAATTACTTATGTTTTTGCATAATGAGATCAATGATGTGTTAAGTGTATGTTTCCTATAATATTAATGGAATGGCGAAGAATTCTTGAGACTTGTGTTTGTTTTCTTGAAAGGTAATGGTATCCCTAGAAGGGTCAAAAGTTAAAGGATACTAAATGTTTTGAATCTTAATTATGGTCGTAGATAATATTACCCCTTGATCCTACCTATAATATAATGTTGTGCACTCTATCTTCTTACAAATACCTAGTTGAATTTTATCCTACTCAAGGTATCTTAGAAATAGATTTATTTTTTGGATCCTTAAAAGAAAGAAATGATTGTGGTAGTACTTGATAGGATTAAAAGGGAAATAATTAAATTACATGGCTAATAATATGTACCTAGGAAAGAAGTGAAAAAAATAAATAAATAAATAAGGAACAAATAATCTACTGTCATATGTATTTCTCTCTCTCTCTCTCTCTTCCCTCTTAAGAAATAAGTTTTGCATGACTAAAATTGTTTAGACAAGGCAATAATATATTAGGAAAATTTGTAAATACTCAATTAGGAAACCCTTGGGTGAAGGACCTATGTCCCCAAGATTTTATCATAGGCTATAATTCACATTTTCATTTAGGAAGAGGAATTTTTGTCCCTATCTTGGTAAGAAGTTATATCCTTTCTGCATATCTTATTAAATTGCACAAAAAGGATTTAAGATAACATAATCAAGAAATTCTAGGGAAGAGTATGTGTGATGATGGATTATCTGTACTAATGATAGAAGTGTTGTTATTAAATATATGTCTTGCAAAATGCCTAGTGAATAGTTAGGATCCTAGATGGGTATTTTGGAAATAAATTCATGTTTTGTATACATTGTGATCAACACCATAGCAGTAAGAAATTAACAACATTAAGTGATTGAAAAACTATGAATAAGGAGTTGTTGTGGTAAATAAACGTTATAGAAATGTACCTTACTCAATTTCTCCTTAGAACTGATGTTATCTCAAAATTTTAAAGTGTATGAGGGTAATGTTTCAAATAGGTAAAGGGTATAAATTAAAGTTATGTACAGTAGTTAATGTTATTAATTTAGATGTTGTGGTTATAGTAGTAGGACTCGTATACTTCTTTCTCTCTTGATGGATCTATGATCATTATGAAATAAAGAATTTGAAATAACTCTTAAGTAAATGCTATATGGAAACCTCCTGACATGCAAATTAGGGAAAAGTGCATAGATAAATAGTAAGCTTTAAGAAGGGATCCCAACTTAATGAATAATAGTGCAATAAATTGTAAATTGTTTAGATCTCCTCTAGGGTGTGAATGTGTTTTTGGAAATCAAGCACTACAACTATTGTGAAAGATGACTTAGAATATGTATATTGTAAAATTTTTGTGTCCTATGTCATTGGAATTCTACTTAAAGCTTTGATGGAAAGGAATATTTCTTATAAAATTATGTGTTAATGAAAATGGTAAGTTTCAAGTATCTAGATTGTTTTATTTTCATGATTACAAAAGTAAATAAAAATTATTTGATGTATTCCCTTCATGATCATAACAAATATAAATGTTACATACCTCTCTATGTTTGGTATTCATAGCTTGTAAGGGACACAAATTTTGGACCCTATTTGTAATAAGGTCTCACAGGTTGTATTATGTAGGGTTAGATTATGTCTCAAAAGGGAAAATATATCATAAATTATTTCTTTCTTTTTATACTAGTTACCATAGATAGGAACTTTGATATTGTGAAAGGAAGTGATAATCTCAGTTAGTAAAACATGCAATTTCATAAAATATTGATATTAGTGAGTAAACATGAATACCTTAGAGTTTCGACTTGATAACAATAATTTTTATGTAATTTCAAGTATCTTGTTATCAAACTTACTGCATAAAGTGATAGAATCACATAGTTAATTCTTTTTAAAAGTCATTACTAATTGAACCGAGTTAATCTACACTAAAGTTGTAATAAGATAGAATTTACCAAAACTCTTGATAGGAGAAGTATGTGTGCAGTCATTAAATGAGGTTCTAGAATAGTAATATTACAATTCTGTTAGCTAATGTGCAATATATAGTTCACCTTCCCGACTTCCAGGAGTAAGTCGAATCTTAGTGGGGGAAGATGTAATACCCCTCTAACCCTATTATAAGTTTTGTTTTTTTGAAAGAATTAAGATCCTTTGATGTTTTCTTATAGCTTAAGTTGTACATGATACTTGTTTGATCTATTCCTATAGTTGTTTATAATAATTTCATAAGCTAGTACTCAATGATTCTAATATCAGACATACTATCTAAAGGTATCACTTTTGTATGTATTTATCTCCATGTATGTATTGAGTACCTACAAGACCTTTATGAACATAGTTAGGATGTTATATGATATGTACTTGATAGATATATATAAGTGGTTATTTATATTTTCTTCTATTAAGGTTACTTTGGACGAATCTTGTATCTCACTTGATGATTTGATTATGTTGATTTATTATTAGTATTGATAAGAGACTAACACAATGCTTGAGATTCTAACCTTCGTTATGATGATGCTACATGCTTTGAGTGTATATATATACATGATGTGTTTTCATGATTCAGGACGAAGTCGTAGTTACTCACATAGCTGAGGTCCACACGATGTATCGATCCTGGTCATCTGTCTGCAATGTTTTCTTTTATACGTATATCCGTGCATATGTATTTCTTCTTTGTGATGCAGGCTTGCAGGTACCGGGCATCGACTTCACCTGGCTTCACAGGTCTGAGCATGCCCTCAAATCCTCGATGGTTGTTGTTATGGAGATAGTACTAAGGCCCCTACATGAGTCTTCCTTTGTCATTATTCCAATTTGGGAATATTAGGGTTCCTTCTTTGTCAGTCAACCTTTGGGTCAAAAACCCAGATCCAATGCACCCAGTTGGGCATGGTTGTAGTTAGTGCCTTGTGGCCACTTGAATTCATTTGGTTGTATGATTTGTTTTCTCATTTATTTATTTCTCCTTCTTGGTATGATTCTTAGTTAATCTTTCTATGTTGTGTCTCAGGAGTTTGGCTTGACTTTCCTTGTTGACTTTGGTTGACCTTGTTTGATCTTATAGTTTTCTCAATATGTTTCATAGTTGATTTTTATGGCCTCTTTCGATGATTAGATTTATTTTGAGGCATGTGATTTTATTCTACCTCAGTGTTATATCCTATAGTAATTATAAATAGGTAATAATATTATGATCTATTACTTCATAATCTTATAGATTATAGTGTTTGGTATTTGGCATGTATCTATATAAATATATATATATATATATATATATATATATATATATATATGGAAATATATATATGGGTGCACACATATATGTATTTATATATATATAATTTATATGTGATTATATGTTAATTATTGTAGATATTGTTGATGGTGTATATTTCGGGATTAATGTAAAGTATAATATTATTAATAATTAAATATTAAATAATGCGAGGTCTATTATTCTCAATTGTTAATTATTAATAATGAGGATAGGTTATATATATAGATATTGATGTAATTAATGATGGCATATGCATATATGTTAGGATAATATTACATGTGTGTATGAATGAATACAAATAATCTTTTATTGTATATTTGAGTAATATAGTTGTATGATATTAAGTTATTTTATAATACCCTTTAGTTAAGAGTTAGTTGGGAATTGGTTACTTTTCCTCTCAACCTTTGGAAATCTATTTATATGCACTACTTTCTCATTTGAAGAGAGGGGGTTTTGGGGCTGAAGCATTGAGGAGAGGATGGCCTTACTTTTCATGGAGATTTTGGAGAGAAAACTTGGAGATGTGAAGGAGAGTTTGTAAGCATATGTCTTTAAGAATTTTTGGTTATCTTTGCTTTTGGGAGAGAGACATTTTTGTGAGAATTTCAGTAGTTGAGAGAGGGATTCTTTGCTGTGGAATTATTTCTTTCTTTCATGGAGATTTCTGAAAGTGGATAGGGTTTGAAGGATGCATCTCAAGTTTGGATTTGTCTTCTCTTTTGTTTCCTTCCTTCTTCGATTCAACCTTCGTAGGACATGAGGTATGGATTGAATATTTTAGTTACTTGATGTATCTGATAGATTATAGATCTATTTATATATTATCATTATTTATTATATCTGTAATTTTCATTTGTATGGTTATTTTAAAGTTTTGAGTTTTTGTTTGTAAGAATTGGCATGTGTTTTCCTAGGGTTTTTTAGCAACCCGTTTTTGGAGATCTATTATTATAACAATTTAAATTGCATCTATGGTTTTACTAAATTGATTTTCTGGAAGTAAAATTCACAGATCTCAAATGGGTATCTCTCTGATTTTATTTTTAAGGTTGAATTAATGCTTTATTTTTGACATTTTGGCAGACTATGCCTGTCCATTCTTGATTCTGAATTTTCTGTCAAATGTATTCGTATGCTACAGGCTGATATGATTATATAAAATTTTAAATTTGATATCAAAGATTCTATTAAGTCTTATCTTTCATTTTCAATTGGTTTGGTGAATTTTAATTATGTTTTGTGAAAATTACAACCGTTTTAGTGAAGGCAGGTCTGAACCCTAACCAGAATTTTCTGTTTTAAACCAGAAGTCATAACTTTCTTTCCCACCGTTGGATCTTCCTAAAAATAAAATTGAGAGTCCATAATTATGTTATCTAAATCTCCACCGAAGCGATTTTCTTCATTTTATGTTTTGTGGAAGATATGGATGACTATTCTTTGCATTTAATCCTTGCTTGAAATAATTCAATTTAAGAACATCATTAAGTTTTAAGGTTTCGTATGGTTACCAGATGCTATTAGAATTTGTTTTTGGTTAATTGGATCTATTTATACTCTGAATATATTTATAATATCACTTGGATGTCTTCTTATATGTTTGGAACATTCTGAATGCCATATTGGGTTTAGGGTTGTCAAGTGGACTAGGGACAACATATGTTTTCCTAAACTCAATCAAATGTTGTTATGGAATTGATATGAATTCTTGATGATGAATCTATTATGTTCTTATGATTTTTATATGTATGTTAGGGAACCTAAGTACACTAGGTGAGTGGCTCATAGTGAGGGGCCGGGGCCCTAAGTGGCTAGTACCAGGATAACCTACTATGAGTTATTTAATCAAGTGATAACCTAAATAAATGAATTGGGAATGGGAGATTATTGGAATGGGAAATTACACATTAATCAAGATTAATTGTGCCTCGCCCATGCCTTTAGTGCTAGTAAAGACTAAGGATGGGAGTGGGAGAAGGTACCTATGCGTAGGTACAACTGAATGACCTTGTCTGTACGAGAGGCATTCGGTTCCGCATGTGCCTACTTGGGGGCCGGGGCCAAGAGTGGCTAGTACCAGGACAACCCAAGGGGTGAGGGCTATGCGATGACACTCACCTAACTTGTAGCTTAGAGTCTCTATCAAATTTGATCATGCCTCTGGTATTCCTTGTGGTCTTCTTGTCTTTTCTTTTTTTGTTGTGACTTTGGGGAACTTTAATCACCACCTTAGAAATTTTCTAGTTGTTACCTCTTGTATGGGCCTTTGGTTCTATCTCCTAGCTCGAGGGAGTGGGCCTATTGGTTCCACGTGGTTGGGTGGTTAATATTTATATCGAGGTATTGTTCGTGATTCTCTGGATGATCCTAGCACATATTCCTTTCCAGATCTGCAATTGAAGATTTCTTATTGGATATTTTAATATGTTGAGATGTACTTATGTATTTGAATTCATGTAATTTTTAATCTCCTAAAAGGAGTCTTGTAGTATTGATGTAATCTCAATTCAAAGCAATGCATAAGGGAATGGGTAGTTCTAGGTAAAAGAAAGGAAAAATAATGTGGAATATTGGACATGTTACTAGCATTAAAAGAAAGTGTTTATGTTATTTCTCCTATCCTCTTATGTTGTGCATATGTAAAGGAAATAATCTTAAATATAGTTATATATAATGATATATCACAAAAATAATGTAATCCCTCTTGATGAAAGGATCCAAGGAAATTATTGAGAAATGATAGGTTAGTGATTGGAATTATTAACAATGAATGGTTATGAAACAATGCAATAAAATAGTAACTTGATTATAATGTTAATACTTGGTTCATGTTAATGAAATACCTAGGATAATGCCTACCTTAATGAATATTAATCTCTTACCTAAATTATTAGAGAAAAGTGATATAAAGGATAGTAGATGTAGATGAAATCAATATGAATTTATGGAATGAGTTGATAAAAGGAATAATGATGTTGGATGATTAACCTATGTTTAATAAAAGAAATAAGTTAGGGACATTTAACTTGGTGCATTAAAATGAATGTAGATCTTTTAAGCTCATGATTCCGTGAATATCTTATGCATGTAAATGGTTTATATGATGTTGCTTAGGTAGCGACGTTAGGGAACCCGGGAGGACTTAAGTTGTATAAATCTTATATTCAAGTAGTAGAAAATTATTTCTTCTTTTAGAAATATGAAGTGTAATTATGAATATTATTCTAGTTAAAATAAATTAATTAATTAAAAAAAAATTCACTACTTTCATTTTATAGAGGTTTTATGTCTTGTCCTCTTGGGTTGCCTGGCGGGGCGTTACAGGGCCAACGCTTAGTTTGTGATCTTCAAGCTAGGTTGCTACCAAAATTTCATAAAAATGATGATGGTTCTACATAGAAGATAGAGAGAGGAACAATCTCTTCTAATATGGTGAGATTATTACAATGCAAGATCCACCAAACATTAAAATAAATTTGAATGAATCCACTAGGTAGTCCCCACCTTATAATTCACCCAAACATTTAAATAGAAATACAAATAGATTCTTTGTGATATGTTTTCTAAGTCTAAAGATAGCTTACAATATATGAGACCACTTCACTCTTCAAAAAATTGAACTTGTGACCTTTCTTTCAAGAATACAAGTTTAGAAAATTTACAAATTATTTCACAAAAAGAAAAAAAAAGAATAAAGAATGCAACTTAATTGCTTTCGGCTATTATTTTGACTTTTAGGTAGTCAAAACTAACATTGTGGAACTATGCATGTACACAAAAGTTAAAACATGCTCACTAGTGTAGCTCATTACCTACTTTAATATACCCCAATAACTATGTACTACAACCACCTTGAAAATTTGCATAAATAATCCAATAAATTATTCTCTAAAAGAGAATATATTTTCCTCTAATAATTGTTTCTTATTGTCTATTTGTACTTCTTATTTTGGATCATATGTTACCATCATGTTGTTAGGATCGTTGGGATCAAATGAACTAGTGGCGAGATTGGGGTCCATATTCTTTCTCTTCTTAGATCATGTCTCAACAGGCATGAAATGCAAGTCCTAGGATGAAGAAATGAGGATGCAGTAGAGGACGAATGCAAGATGTTCCTAAAGGGATTTAAGGATGGGGATAGGATGCGCCTATGGATACCTAATGATAGATGCAAGACTTAGGATGATCTTGGGTGGATTGAAGGATGCTTGGATTGTGATTGGATTAGGGTGATGGGGATGTCCTAAGAGATAAGGATTACCTGGTGCCAAATGGGAATGAGTTGCTTCTTCCTCGAGTAGGATCAAATGGATGGGATTGTCAACCTCAGATAGACTTATGATCTTCGGAAGACAAGATCCTTGTCAGTGCAAGCCAATCTTTGGATCAAGATGATGAGGCCTACAAAGATAAGTATGAGCTACCCTAAACAATACTTAGTCGAAAGGGTGGAGCTATAAGATGATTTTGATTTATGATAAGGATTGGAGAAACTCATAAGGATATGGCGCTAGGCGGATACTTGGATGGTTTGATTGATTTTTGGATTTTGGATTCTCCTTTTTTTTTGGATTTTTAGATTAAGGATGATGGTTTTGATTTAAGCAAGGCTATCCTAAGGGGATGACGTAAAATTCACCTAAAGGATGATCTATGATGCAAGGATGCAAGGGTGTCAAGATAATTTCATGAGATTCAAAAGGATGTGGTGTGCGATAAGCCAACTAGTCTTCGCTTTTGAGGGTAACAAAATGGTGGTTTATCTAGAAACGCACTCCAAACTACATGATCTTGGCATTGTAGGTTACTCTATAAGTTTGTCTTGATGCTTGGTTTCTTCCTTGATTGCAGTTAGGACAGGTTGATGATCTTTGAGTTTGTGTTTGGCAACTTTATTCTCTTGGTAAACACGGACAATTAGTAACTTGGATTTCTTATGCTTTGTTGGATCAGTCATATCTTGAAAGGATGGTGATTGCGACAAATGTTTTTGAGAGATTTGGGGCACCATATTTTGGATTTTTCTATTGGGTTGATCCCTTTAATGACAAAGGACTCATTTTTAAATATTCAAATCAAAAGATAACAAACACATGTCTGAAAACAATCTGGTAAGGGACAAAGAAACCATGCGGGATACACGCAATGGTGATAACAATATTGACAATGTTTTTGAATTATGTATGTTTTTTATAGGTTCTTGTTGCAAACAGTCAAAAACACTTTTTTACCCTAAGGAGTTGGTTGATTATGAAAATCCACACTTGCGGACTTAGGTAAACTTCAAGAGCTAATCAGAATACAGCCATCACCAAGCACGCAATGGCTCCAATCATGATGTCGTATTATCTGACTCCAAACACTTAGGAAGGCACGATGTGGTGAGTTTCTTGGGGAGGTTACTATCCTCCTTGCACTTGGATTATCAAACTTTCAAGGGTGAACCGGGTAGCTTCTATTTAATGGATTTTAGTAAGGATCTTTGTTCAAACACACTCTTTGTGTCTGAGTAAGCATGATTTAGGCATATAGCCCCACAAAGCACGTTGGCACAAGTAGTCACGTAAACGTGATTTAGACTGTGAGGCCCTACTAATGTGTTAGGTGAGAGCTGAGTATAAGCTCAAATGTCATTCGGCTTCTGAGGCTTTAACCCCAAAAAGCAAATTTGATTAACGTGAGTTGGAGTGGTGGGCTAACACTTCGTTCTCACGTGGGTCGTTCCCAGGAGCCTTTTACCTCAACTGACAGGACCATCTAATGGATGAATTTAAAAAGCATGGATTGGCAATAAAAGGAATCTAGATTTATGATTTTCCCTCAAGGGGAAAAGAGCATACTCTCTTATCCAATGTTGTTTTCTCCCAAACACATCAAACACATGTGTTCATTCCCAAAGTCCATATTAAAGCATATTGTCAAATGAGTCTAGGTTTCTGATTGTCTCAAAAAGACAAGAGCATAATCCCCTATCACTTGACAAAACACTACAAGTGGACTTTTGTTAAAATGCGTAGAAAAAAAAAGATTAATGAAGACACAATGTTTGTTCGTATCTCCTAGGCAACCTGCAAGATAGATTGATTTAGTATTTTTTCAAATGATTCTTTGATAAGCGTGCTACAACCACAAAAGTGTTAGTAGTTTTAAGTTTTGATGACTTTGGCAAGCGATCTTTTTATCAAATGACCTACAAAATCCTATTAGAACCTGCAAAAGAGAAGGTCAAGGCAAAGACAAAGCCAAAACAAGCATCAAAATCAGAAAAATCCAAGAGTAAATATAGAGAAATTCATGAGATGTAGACTCGTATGAGCATTCACATAGTGCGTCCCAGTTTCAGAAAATAAGCCAAAAATATGCAAGAAGAAGAAGAAGAATTCCAAGTGCAATCCTTCCTGTATGCACCCTAAAATGGTCGCCTTGACTTAGGGTCCCATTCTTCAATTTATCAATTTCTTGAATCAATGCTTTGAAATTTTTTCAATTTAAATCAATTTCCTTGATCAAATCCTAATTCTATCATTTATTCAATTATATTTTATGGATTAAACATTTTATCCTAAGTCTTTTAAAAGGAATTCCCTCCCATTTTATTAAATAAAAAGCCCCCACTTACCTCTTATCCTAAGTTGCACAAATAAAACATTATTCTTATTTTATAAAAATAAGAAAAGGTCTTTTTATCTCACATGAGGCACAAAAGTCAACACTTATTTCTCATTGGAGGAGACTTGTGCACAAGGATTGATCCCACTTTCAAACTCCACCCTTGATCAAATCTTTTGCCTCTTAATCTCCATGGTCCATTCATCTTTAAAAGAGAGCTCTTTTCTCATTCATAGGATCTCACTCTTGATACTAATCTTATGCTACAGGTTTTCAAGGTGACATTGGAGCTTTGGGGATCTTGTTGCATTCTAGTCTTCACGCTTGCATTTGTAGCTTAATCATTTTCGTATCATTCTTAAATAGTTTCCTTTCATGCATTGTAGCTTAGCTCACATAGCTTAATTATGTATGGTGAAAATGTGACCACACTTCTATGAATCCTTACATGCAAGAAAAATCAACAATGAGCCCTCACAAATCGATCCATAGCTTTCTATGCATGGAGTTGCAAGATTTGTAAAATTGCTCTCAGCTAGAGCTATAAACTCATGACCTTGCTAGTCAACCACACAATGAGAGATTCCAAATCAAAGACAAGGGCAACAATGCCAATATCTCTAATGAAATCAATATGGATGCAATGCAATGCAAACTAATCTATGAGAATGAAAGATGCAAGCTATGCTATGAAAGGAAAATACAAGTGTTACAAATCCTCCTATTAAGCTATGTGAAGCTAATCTATAAAAGGAAATCTAAGCTAATATGCCATGATTATGCAACTAGAATGTAATGCCACAACAATGTCTTCAAAGAGCTCCAAATGACCTAGAAAACCTGCAGCATAACAATAGCATAAAGATGATGAATATGCAAATGAAGGAGAGAGCTCTCCTTTTATAAGAAATGAGATGAAATGGACCATTGAGATTAAGAGGCAAAATACATAATCAACGGTGGAGAAAAATGGAAGCTTGATCCTTGTGCACAAATATCCTCCAATAGGAAAATAGGAGTTGACTTTTGTGTCCATATGAGACAAAAAGTGCTTTTTCCTTTTTATAAAATAAGAATGAATGCTTTGTTTGTGCAACTTAGGATAAGAGGAAAAGGTGGGGCTTTTTATTTAATAAAAGGGGAGGAAATTCCTTTTAATTAAATAAAAACTTAGGATAAAATGGTTAGCCCATAGGATAAAAATCCAATATATGATCGAAATTACGATTTAATCCAAAAATTGATAATGTTGAAAAATATTGATTATTGATCAAACTGATTCAGAGATAAATCAAATAAATGGGGCCCAAAGTCTAGGCGACCATTTTTGGGTGCATACATTTTCCCCTCTTTGACTAATGTGTGATCGATTTGGGAACACATGTAGTCAAAGAATGAAGTTGAATTGTGAGATCGATTTGAGATCACAAAACAACTAAGATATGAGGTCGATTCGGGATCATATCCAGACAAAGCATAAACAAAGACATTTGAACATGAGGTCGATTCGGGATCACATTCAAAGTAAGAGATAAGAATCTCAAATTTGAGCAAAAGCTCACAAAAGATATCTAAATCAGGAAAATCAAGGAATCAAGGATGAGAATCCCATAAATACTGCCCCCTCGAAATCGAAATCGAAATCAGATAGAGGAGAACAGCAAATCGATAAAAAGATGATCAAATAGAAATGAAATCATAATCGAAGATAAAGGATAACAGGATAACCATTAGGCAACGAAACATGCCCCAGTGATGAAAGAAAAGAAAAGAAGGAGGGCGAATGAAAGACTAGAAAATTTGAGAGACATGGAAAAGAAGAAATTCCATCAAAGATTGAAGAATTATGCCTCAAAAGGTCAGTCAACTGCACAGAAGAGGGAGAAGAATTGAAATGCAATTTTGACTATCAAGATGACCTCAGATTTTGATTTCAAGTCTGAAAACAGATCCAAAACATCGAAATTAGCCAAGGGTGTAATTTTCACGCAATTTCGAGGTGTTTGGAAATTTGGTCAAAAAAGTCAAAATGCTATAAAAGGGGAAAAAAGTGTCATAGAAAAGGATGTGATATGAAAGACAAGAAGTGAAAGACATGATCAGGAAGAAGCGAAAGAGGAGCGCAGTCGATCGACAGGTCCACACAAGATAAAAAGAGAGCTCTTTCCATATGCAAAAATGCAAAACTAAACTAACATGAACCTAGAAATGCAAGCTGTTATGAAAAGTGGTTGACTTGCAAGGTCACAACGCTTATAGACATCTGATTATCATCATCGAGCATTATTGGTAGCATCGTAAGATCATACAATGCACACTAGCATAACTATGTGGATATGAATATGATCTTTATTAGATAGAAATGTGGAAATCCCACCTAGGCATCAAAGACATGGAGGTCAAGATGACTAATGCAGTGAGATTACCTAAGTTTGATATGGTGAGATTATGCTTGTATCAAGACACATGAAAGTCAGGATAACTAGAAGCATGCACTCGCAAAATAGTCAAGGATAATACCTTGTCAATCCATAGTGTCAAGTAAGACCAACATAAATGCTCATGACAGTTAGGATCAACAAAATATACCCATAAGCAGATAAAGAAAGAAAACATGTTCTCATACCCTCAGTCTTCTAGCTATGCATCATTGAAAACTTCTCAGGGAGAGACCACTCATCAAAGAAATCCTCATAGACAGCACACAAAAAATAAAGTCAACATATCTCAACGAGTTGATTGTTTAAGTGTGTGTGTGTTGGTCATAGAGTCAAACTCTGAGTATCGCATCTGCAAATGAGCAATATCGCACCATACTAGACTATTGGGTAAGACATCTAATAAGTGTTAAGAAACACTCGACGTAAGGGTAATGTTGAAAAACACTGTCTGGGGTGGTGTTGAAAAATCCCTGTTGTGAAATGCCCCAAGAGACAAACGCACCTAAAGGACCTATGCTAACAGGTATGCCCCCTAGACAAAGATAAAGACCAATTCCAGACTAAGCCAAATAAGGTCAAGACATGATGGAGAAAGGCTCAGTGTCGAGGACGCATGCTAACAAATAGGAGTGCAAAGGCCTCAAGTAGTGCCTGTTTCCAGGTTTTCACCACTTGGATTTTATTGCAATTTTTTCTTTTTTTGTATTTTTGTATTTTTGCTACCAAGGTGCCTGTTTATAGGTTTTCACCAAGGCACTTTTTCTTTTTCTTTTTTTTTTGAATTTTTGAATTTTTTTTATTTTTTTGTATTTTTTCAGGACTTTTTATGCTTTTAAAGATTTTTCAGCATCATATATCAATTTTTTTTGGTATTTTTTCCGGATCATAAAATATGTACAAAGGATGCCCCCAGACAGAAATGGGCATCAAGGATAGAACTTCTTGAGGTGCACAATGTTGATGGGCTCAAGGAGTTGTTCTCCATCTTCATCTGACAGAAAATATGCACCTGTACCAAAAGCCGCTGTAATAATGTATGGTCCAAGCCAATTGGGTTCGAACTTGCCCTTTTGTTCTTTGTTTTGTTGATTCTTAGGATTCTCTCTCAAAACAAGATCACCTATCTGAAATTCCCTAGGGTGAACCTTCTTGTTGAATGATTTGGACATACGCTTCTGATATACTCTCATGTGATCAAAGGAAGCCTTACGTTTTTCATCTAGAAGTTCTAGTTCTTGTAACCTCATGGCACTGTAATCCTCATCTGTAATCAAACTTTTGAGTGAGACTCTAAGTGAAGGGATCTCTACTTCTAAACGTAATACGGCTTCAGTGCCATAGGTAAGGGCAAAAGGTGTGGCTACTGTAGGTGTGTGAATGCTTGTTTTGTAAGCCCATAGTGCTGGATTGATTTGCAAGTGCCAATCCCTACCATTCTTGTGCACTGTCCTATGAAGAATCTTAAGAATGGTTTTATTAGAGGCTTCTGCTTGTCCATTTCCTTGTGGGAAATAGATGGAGGACCAATGTTGCTTGATTTTAAAATTTTTACATAAATGCTTTAGGTCCTTGTTCTTGAATTGACCTCCATTATCAGTAATAATCTCAGAAGGCACTCCAAATCGGCAAATAATATGGTTCAGAATAAATAGGGAAACTATTTTGCCTGAGGCAATGGAAAGAGGGACTGCCTCTACCCACTTCGTGAAATAATCAGTAGCTGTGATGATAAACTTATGTCCACCTGATGAGTTGGGGTGAATTTTCCCCACAAGGTCAAAGGCCCAGCGCTGAAATGGCCAATGAGAAATAGAAGGAATTAGCTCCCTCCCTGGAGCGTGAATCAAGTTTCCATGTTTTTGACATTTCTCACAAGATTTAGAGAAAGCTACTGCATCAATTTGCATTGTGGGCCAGTAATACCCCGCCCTAAGCAATCTTCGGGCCATGGCAAGACCATTGGAATGTCCACCACAAATGCCCTCGTGGATGTCTGCTAACGCTTGGTTGGATTCCTCCTTTTCCAAGCACCTAAGAAGTGTCCCATCTAAACCCCTCCTATATAAATCACCAGAGATAAGGGTGTGGTGAGAGGCATTACAGATGAGGTTTTGATGTTTAGAGCGGTTGAATGTGTCAGGGATGATGCCATCATGAAGATATGAATAGATAGCACCATATCGGGAAGACTCATGAGTGACAAGGGTACAAATGACATGACTTTCAAATGAGTCAAATATGGGATGGTGTAGCTCTTCCACCAAGAATTCAAATCTTGATTCATGTTGTTCCAACTGAAGGAGTGAAGCTAATGTGGCCATAGCATATGCAGCTTTGTTCTCTGCTTTAGGGATCTGTTGGAATGTCACAAAGGTAAAGTAACATCTCAATGAATCAACCATCTATTTGTAAGGTACCAATTTATCATCCTTGGTTTGATACTCCTCATTGACTTGGTTGATAATTAACTGTGAATCCCCAGAGACATGCAACTCTATTACGTTCCATTCTATAGCTAGTTTCAATCCATTGGTCAAAGCTTCATATTTGGCAATATTATTTGTACATGGGAATAAAAGTTTGTAAGATTTTGGTATATTATACCCATGAGGAGAAACAAACAATACTCCTGCACCTGATCCATTTTGCATGTTGGAACCATTGAAGAACATCTTCCAAGTGCGAGCTGTGATATGCAGTATATGTTCATCTAGGAATTCCACTTGTATAGGCATGCTATCCTTAACTGGAAAATCAGCAAGTTGGTCTGCAATAGCCTGCCCCTTTATGACCTTTCTTTCAATGTACTCTATGTCAAATTCTGATAATACCATCATCCACTTAGTGAGCCTACCCGTGAGAGCAGCCTTACTAAGTAAGTACTTTAGAGGATCAATTTTAGCAATCAAGTGTGTAGTATGAGCTAGCATGTAATGTCGTAACTTTTGAGAAGAAAACACCACAGCTAAGCAAGACTTTTCAATATTGTTATAATTGACTTCATACGATACAAGAGTATGACTTATGTAGTATATGGCCCTTTCTTTCCCATTTTCATCTAACTAAGCCAACAATGCCCCCAAGGAAGTGTCTATAGCTGAAATGTATAGAATCAAAGGCTTCCCTAGAATAGGAGGCATCAAAATTGGAGGATTAGCCAAGTACTGTTTAATTTGATCTAGGCTCTTTTGGCATTCCTCATTCCACACACACATGAGTCCCTTATGCAATGTTTTATTGAAAGGTTGTGCTCTATCTGCAAGTTGTGAAATAAACCTCCGTATAGATTGGAGTTATCCCTGAAGACTTCTCATTTGATTGATATTTCTTGGAGGTGGCATATCTAATATAGCTTGGACCTTTTCAGGATCAACCTCTATTCCTTTTGCTAAAATTATGAATCCTAGGAGTTTACCTGAGGCAACTCCAAATGCACGCTTTTTCAGATTCAGTCTAAGTTGAAACTGTGCCATGCGATCTAGAAGTACTTCCAGATCGTCGAGGTGTGTATCCCATTTTCTAGATTTAGCCAAGGTATCATCCACATAATCTTCCATGTTCTTATGCATCATATCATGAAAAATTGTGGTCATAGCTCATTGGTATGTTGCTCCTGCATTCTTTAGGCCAAATGGCATGACGTTCCAACAATAGGTTCCCCATGCACATGTGAAAGCTATTTTCTCTTGATCTTCGGGAGCTATTTTTATTTGGTTATATCTGGAAAAGCCATCCATTAAAGAGTATATCTCATAGCCCACAGTCATATCCACTATCATGTCTATGTTTGGGAGTGGAAAGTCATCCTTTGGGCATGCTTTGTTAAGGTCTCTAAAGTCTATGCATACACAAATGGATCCATCATGCTTTGAAACTGGAACAATGTTTGAGATCCACTTGGCATAATCGATAGCTCTAATAAATCCTACACTGAGGAGTTTTTCTAATTCAGCCTTAACAAGGAGAGCTATGTGAGGATGCATTTTCCTCAACTTTTGTTTAACCGGTTTTATTCCTGGAGCTATAGATAGATGATGCATAATAAGATTAGTGTCAAGTCCTAGCATATCTGTATATGTCCAAGCAAGGTTGATTTTCTTCTTTTGCAAAAACTTTGTATATGCTTCTTTTTCTCCAACTGATAGAGACTGAGCTAGGTGCACTATTTGGGGAGCCTCTTCTGTATTCAAATTCACTGGTTGTGTGGGCTCAATGAGAACTAATGACCTGTCCTGGAAGTAACTGGGAAAGTTATTAAGTACCCCATCCTTAGGCACCTCAAAAAGGTTTTCACCTTCAGATATGTCTTTTCTTTTTACTATTTTGGGTTCTGACACTGCCACAAAGTGGTTTTCGCCATCAGAACCATCTTTCTTTTTTTCTTTTTCTTTTATTTTTAGAATGAGGTACTTAATATCAGGCTCCGTCATACTTGTTGTCAGTTCGCTGGTGGAAGAGACTGCAAGTTCAAGAGCATTCAGATAGCAGGAAATTTTGTAGTCATTCTGAAAAGTGAGGAGTTTAGGCTCTTGATGTCGCTGAGACCAGTCAATTAGGTGGAAATGAACAAGGGGTAGGTCAATGACTGGCTCAACATTGTGTATGTGGAAGGTGTTATCACTAGTGACCATACAATTGAGATTCATCAAGTCTTCTTCTAAGATACCCGAATCAGGATTTGTCCTACCAAACGAAGTGTCGTCCACTAAGGCAATTCGAGGAGTCCAATCCTCTAGTCCTACACTAGGCTTGTTGGTCACATCAGGTTGAGTACTATAAGTATGGACAACATCCATGTCCAAATCAACTATTGCATCTGAAAGTGAGTCCCATTCGAACTCATGTGAGTCTATTTCTGAATCATTATTTGGGCTTTGTGATGTAGAAGCCTCAAGATTGGGAAGAGTTTCCCCTTCTCTAACACTAGCATTGTTACTATCTGTCGCAACTAGGATAGAAACACTTTCCATTGTCAATCTAGCATTCGTATAGTCACTATCTGTCATAGCTGGGATAGTAGGACTGTCAATTATCAAATCTTTTGAATCTCCCCAAAGGAGATTTGTTGAAGGCACCCAATCATCAGACATGTCTTGTTGATTAGAAAGATTAGGTGTGTAGTCTGAGTCATTGTCACTATCCATTGCAGCTGAGATAGGGACATTTTTTTGTTTCTTATTTTCAAAACTTAAACCCTTTGTTGATTTATCCCTTTGTGCAAAAAGTGCATGATCCAAAGGTTCAGCCCTGGCATCCAATCTATGACTAAGGGGACCATGTACTAGATAACCCATATTCTTGACCAATGTATATCCTCTCCCATAAGCTCTAGGGGAAGGTGCAAAATTCTCATTATGCAGGTATTTTTCTTCTTGGTAAATCCAGTCCCTAACGGCAACCTCTTCTTTTTCCTCTTGAATCAGAACTGGGGATTCCACAAACTTGTCAAATAATGTCATGGCTGAAGACGAGGGTTTCATATCTTGAGAAGGTTTTCCATAAGACCTAGGGGAAATTGGCAATTTTGTGAATGAATCAATTTTGTAATCCCCCATGCCAAGATCCATGGCTTTGAATTTTTCTTTGCATTGTTCAAATGTGGTATCAAAAGTGTCGGCCTCCCTATTCAAAGGAATGTGAGATCCTGCTGAAATTGTGTTGACTAACAATGTGCTATCCCCGGGTATGCAAACTTCTACTCCATTGTAAGGGAACGTCACACACTGATGATAAGTAGATGGTACTGCTTGCATCTCATGTATCCAAGGTCTACCCAACAAAATATTGTAAGCCAAAGGACCAGCATCAACAATCTGAAACAAAATATCTTTCTCTACAGGACCAATTCGAATAGGAAGAACAACCAATCCTTTAGAACTTTGTTCTGCTTCATCATAAGCCTTGATAGTTATCTTCTTCCTTGTATCAATGACTTCTTCTGAATAACCCAAGGCCTTCAATAAGCTCAAAGAATAAATATTAAGCCCAGCACCCCCATCTATCAATACGCGCCTAACACGGGTCTTGTGGATTATAACCTCTATATGAAGGGCCAAATTGTGTGGTTGGCTTAATGACTTGTCATCTTCTTCTGAGAATGTAAGGTAGTGAGGGCTAGCCAAGTGGTTGACCATATTCTGGAATTGATCTACATCTATATCATTAGGGACATTAGCTGCTTGCAAGGCATCCTCAAGGACACGCTTATGCTTAGGGGACAATTCCAAAAGCTCAAAGATTGATATCTGCGCTGGTGTATATTGTAATTGGTCAACAAGATTATAATTCAACTCAGGACCAACAACAGATTTAGGAAGAACACCTTTTGACACTGGCTGCTTAGATTTACTAGAGCTAGGACCTCTAATAACAATGGGAGCTTGAGACTGGCTTCTAGTGACAACATTGAGGGGTTGAGACATCCTTCGTGAGTGAGGACCTCTTAGGACCACAACGGGTCCTTCATCAAGCATAGAATTTGAATCCACATCATATCCATAAGGGTCTTTCCCTCTCATCATGTTGACATTGTCATCAACAACTTCAAGCATATTAATAACATTTTTAGCATTTGTGTAGGTGTAGTTGATAGCAGCCTTGCCATTCTTGTTGTTAGAATTCTCTCCTTTCTCATATTTGGGCAAGGGTTCTTTAAAAGCTTTGTGATCCACATTAGTGGTTAAACCATCAACTTGTAATCATCCATTCTTAATAAGATCTTGGACAAGATGCTTAAGTTTAAAACAATTTTCTATATCATGGCCAATTCCATTGTGAAAGACACAAAAAGCCTTCTCATCCCACCAGTGAGGCTTAGGATCTGGTATGCGGTGCTTTGTAGGATCTTGTGGGTGCGCCAAATTATGAGCAATTAACGTCTTGAAAATGTCTGCATAGGAGTCCCCAAGTTTGGTAAATTGTCTCTTTTCTATTTTAGGTCTCCCTTGATACTTGGGTTTATTCTCTTGTTGTGTTGAAGATGTTTGCAGCTTCATGGCTTGGACTGCATTAGAGAGATTAAGAACTCCTTCATTCTTAGGTTGTGATGAGTCAACAAGTCCATCATTGACCACTTGTTTATTCTTATTCCAATAGGAGGCCTTTTTGTCCTTGTTACCATTATTATTATTGTTTTGGCCATTGTTGTTGTTAGTTGTTTTGGCCAAAATTCCTTGTTCTTTCAGGACATCCTCTATGCGACACGCCACTTCTACCATGGTATCAAAAGAATTAAATGGGATCTTCCTTACTTCATACCTTAATTCCGGTACCAAGTTGCTCACAATGATGTCTATTCTTTCCTCCTCAGGAATTGTCCTTGGATATTTCGAGCACAAACGTCTCCATCTTTGTAGAAAGGTAACAAAAGATTCCCCTTGATTTTTCTTGAGTTTGCACAAATCAAGCATGGTGATTGACCTTGATAAGTTGTAAGAAAAATGTTGAACAAATCTTTCCACAAGCTCTCTAAATGTCTTAATTGGAGGAGTAAGGTTAGTAAACCACTCCATGGCTTGACCCTTGAGACTCCTTGGGAATAATCTCATCAAATAGGAGTCTTCATGGTGAAAAGAAAAGCTCATTATATAGAACTATCTAACATGGTCATGAGGATCACCAACGCCATCATATTTATCGTAGGTTGGAAACTCAATTTTCTTAGGAAACTCAACCAACACCACACTCTTGTCAATTGGGTTGGGACATATGGAATCCAAATTAAATGTGCTCTTAGGAGCCCTCATCCTTTCTATATCCTTTTGAAGTTGTTTGATCACCTCATTAGTTAATGGATCTTGCTTCTTTACCTTTCGGTCCACATCAAAATTATATGGGACCTTAGCACCTTTGTTGATGAGACTTTCTAGGAACTGATCCTTGTTTTGTTCCACATACCTTTCTACATACGCTTGAAAGGATGGTTCTTATTGCATAGTCATAAAATCTATATGATTGAAGTTGGTAAAACTTCCTCCATGTTGTGAGCCATGATGTGCTCGTTGAGAGGGTTGCTTTGAAAGTCTAGGAGACGACTATCTCCTATGGTGATCATATATTGAAGTCCTTCTACCTCTAGGACTTGGGGATCTTGAGGGTGTCCTTGACCTTCTTCTAGGACTTGGTGAAGGGGTAGATGGGGGTGAGTTGGTCCCACTATTGGTACCCCTCCTATTAAATTGATTTTGGAGTTGTTGTGCATAGAGCCTATCTTCTTCTTCTTGGGCAATTCTTTTTCTTATGTCCAATAATGCACGTTCCTCTTCCTCTAGTTGTCTAAATTTCTCCTTTTTGGCAGCTTGTTCATCTAGATAGACTTGCTTCTCCCTTTCGACACTTTTCAACCTCGTATTTGTATATCGAGAGGTATCTTTAAGTGGAGAAGATTATCTTGAATGCCTTATTGCGTTGGCTGTGTTGATGTGATGATCACTAGATTCGTTGTTCTGGTCCTCATGTTGTGACCCTGAATTTGAGTGAGTTTGCCTATAATGTTTCTCAGCTCGTTGGTGAGCATCAAAATACCTTGTGTTGTTGGGGGTGACCCAGGTGGACTAGCATGAGAAGAACCACCATACACTCTGGTACTCCTATGTCATTGGAAAATATCCTCAAGAGTTTGATTCATGGCTTCTCTTTGTGTTGCCCAAAATTTCCCTATCATTCCCTTTTTGGCTGCATCCTGTTTGTTCCAAGAAATGCCCAAGTGTCAAAACCCTCTGTGTTTTCTGCCTTTTAGTGTCAAAAGTCAATGTGTTTTCTGCCTTTTGGCCCAAAAACCCAGTGTGTTTTCAACCTTCTCTTTAAAGGCTCAGGATATTTTTTGACTTTCAATCTAAAAATCCTCTGTGTTTTCAACCTTCAAGTGCGCAACTCCGACCAGGCGGGTCCCAGTTCCTCATAGCCGTGCAAGTGTAGTGGAGATCCGATGTCTATCGCATAATCTCATGGAATCTTTTGAGCCCATGAGATCATGCGATGACAGCCAGATTAGAATCTCAGTGGGTCTGCATTTTTTGAGTGAGGTGGCATATTTCCTAAGCGCACTATTGCGACCAGGTGGGTCCCAGTTTCTAACGTCACCGCGAGGCCAGTCAGCAGTCAAGCAAACAAAAAGCCGCCAGCGATCAACAGGTAGCATCTTTCGGTTGGTCACATGATCGCATGGGATCTTCTGATCCCATGCGACCATGCGACAAGCCGTCAGCGATCGCGATGGGGTTCAAGCAGGTGGTCAGTGTAATAGTTTCATGTTTGCTGCATGATCGCATGGGATCTTCTGATCCTATACGCCCATGCGACTAACCATCTATGGTTACGGGGGTTTGTAGCCGGTCAACAGTCTTGAGGCAAGGTAACGACAAAGCTTGTAGTTTCATGCTGGTCGCATGATCGCATGTGGCTTCCTAACTGCATGCGACCATGCGACAAGCCTCTAGCGGTCAAGTAAAGTAGACTTTGGCAGTGTAGCATGGGCCCCATAGATGCAAGATCCATAGTGGTCGCATGTTCGCATGGGATCTTCTGATCTCATGCGATCATGCAACCACCATTGGATTCTGAGGGCATTTCCTATGGTGCTGTCGTGCATTGGACTGAGTTGGCAGATCTTGTGGGCCAAGTGTCCTGCGGCAGCAGAGGAAAGTTTTCAAAGGCTTGTCGCATGATCGCATGAAGGCTTTTGAGCTCGTGCGATCATGCGACCAATGATATTTTCAAGGCGATGCGGCCAGTTTTTGGCGGGCTTTCTTCTGAGGGGGATGTTGCAAGTGCAGGTAGCTAAAATTTATGACTTTGGAGGCGATTACAGTTGGATAGAATTTTGCAAAGATTTTTGGCCACCGTTTTGGGTCCTTTCCAGTATCTGATCAAATTTTGAGAGTATTCATGACTCAGTGGGCTTGCAGGGAGGTAGATGGATCAAGGTTGTTGATCTGCAGGCAGGATCAGTACAGGCATGGGCACGCAAGGGGAAATATCTGATCGGTTGGATAGTTTTAGAGATTCATTTATGATCAGAAGTGACTATTTTAGGGTTGGATTATTTTATGCATATCTATGTAGCCCTAAAAGTTTGATTCTTTCCTACGTGCAGGGGATGTATATAACATTTTTGGGAGCCTGTAGTGCTCAGAATCCAGCAATTGTAAAAAGGAAGGTTTTCTTTTTTAGAGAGCAATTTGTGGCAATTTTCTTGCCCTTTGGCTTTCTATAGTTGTAATTTTCATTGATTGTTCAAATATTGCAAAGCATTTTGTGACATTCTCCTGTACTTATGCTTTCTTATGTGGATTATCTCTTATTGAATTCAGTATATGTATGTTCAGTAACTTTTAGGTTCTTTTTTTATTCCTCTTTCTTTCTGTAATTCATGTGTATGTTTATGAATGATCTGATTCGAATGCTTTTGTGGGCATACTTCCACCCCTGGTAATCTGTCTCATTCCTATACCCAATTGCAGAGATGAATATTTTTCTGCAGGTTATAGTCTATGTCTGACTCTTTAGGAGTACTGCTGTCTTGAGAAATTCCCTTTTCCCTGCACAGTATTCCTTTACTACAGACCCCTCTATAAAATATTTATGCAGGCCTATTCATTGAGTTGTAATCTCCTAGACCTAGGATCGTCTACTGGTTTCATCCCTTTATACTACAATTCATACCATCTTTTTGGTGCATCACCTAGTAGGATAGATTTGCTTTCAGTCATTTCCCTTTCCATGTACTCCTTCTAACCCTTTCCCCTCAAAGTTTACTTTTCTGTCTAAGAGTAAGCTAAGGTGACTATCCAAGAGGAACCAGCCTAGAACCTGGAGGTCTCATCTCAGTTAGCAAAGGTCCCACAACCTTGAGATGATTCCCTTGTTATACTGGATTATCAAGACCAAGAGAGCTTGAGATCAGAGGTGCAAATTCAGTGTATAACATTTTTGGCACGCCCGGTGAGATAGTAAAGAAGTTCATTTGTTGAAGATTGTGTCATCTCTGATATGCAGATTGCATAATACAGACCTTTAGAGGTTGTTCTATCAAGTATATATGGCGACTCCACTGGTTTCAAAGATTCAGGCCAACCTTGTTTAAGGTTTATGAGAAAGATCGAGACTAGAAGCTCAAAGCCTACTGAATTTTCAGAGTTGCCCTTGAAAAGAAGCTACAAAGGCAGGTCAACTCAGAGAGAATCTCCTGCAAGAAGAGTCCAATCTACACCTCTTGATACTTCAGAGAGGAGACCTTTCCTCTTTCATTTCAAAAGAAGAGGCAGATCTCTGACCAGAGATCTAGAAGAAGAAGAAGATCCAAATCTAGCAAATACAACTCATATAGTTGTTAATCTTCAGGTTACACCTCCTACAATGGCTAGAAATTCCACCTTTGCACCTTTCAATCAGGGGAGCCCATTAAATTTTGTAGTGCATCATGATGTGCCCTTGGTGGCATTAAAGAGTATACCTGATTTCACAGGGGAGGGACAGACAACAGCCTTTGAGCACATAAGAGATGTGACCACCATTTGTAGCATACACAACATTACTCAAGAGGATGTGGCCACCAAATTATTAGCAGCATCTCTGAAAGGTAAGGCTCTAGAGTGGTTTAAAACTTTAACTGTTGGTTCTATTACTTCATGGGATGAATTAGGGGATGCATTAAGCAAGCATTTTGAGGATAAATCAGATAATTTGTCTCTGGTTGAGCAATTAACAACTATAAAGAGAGACCCTCAAGAGCAAATGACAGGTTATAATAGTAGATTCCTTAAAATATGGAATAGAATCCCAGTCTTTGTAAGGCCATCAGCTGACCATGCCTTCCTGTACTACTTGCAAAGTCTAAATAAACAAATTTATGTCATGATCCAGTCTATGGGTGGTACCACTTTACCCCAAGCCTTTGACACTGCTGTCAGGGCTGAAAATTATTTGATCCAAGCAGGCATGATACAAAGAAGACCTCACATGCCTATCTTCCCTAGTCTTCAGCCCATTGCACCTGCACAAGTACCCCCATTTACCCCTAGTCCCATAATATCAGCACCTCAAGCTAGTACCAGTGGTCAGGAACATGCTGCAACAAATTTCTCCCAAGGGTTGCAAGAGGTGAAGAGTAGTCACCAAACTAGTATACAAGAAATGACAAACTTGCTACAGACTCTAACCAAAGAGGTCACAAACTTGAAGAAACTAAACCAAGGCATCAGGCTGCCCTTCCAATCACAAGGCCAAAGTCCTAATCAGCAATACTAAAATCAAGGACAACCTTATCAACAAAATAGGCCACCATACCAAGGAGGCTATCAAGGGCAAAGACAAAGTTTTAATCAAAGACCATTCCAACTGTATAACCCTGCACCTCTTAATTCTGCAAATCCAGTCAGGGATATGGTTCCTAGTCAAAACAATATGGCCATGGATAATGAATGGTGTTTCCCTTGCAATCAGCCTCACAATCAGGCTACGTGTTATAATGGATGGATGAACCAAGCACTAATGGTTCAAAATGCTTCACAAGCTCAAACAGAAGCTCCTTCTAGTGGGACAGCTCCTCAACAAGAAACACAAGAGAATGAGACTGCTCTTTTCAATTGGGAGCAACCAGATTTCAATGGAGTCAATGATGAAGTTACTTTTGTTGCCTACACAAGAGCAAAGAGGAGAGCCCAAGACATGGAGAGAGCAGATTCTGGTACTAAGGCCACTACATCTATAGAGCCACTGCAGCAAGTTGCCCCTATCACATCCAAGGAGGCCCCTGTCGTCACAAGCAAAGAAGGCCAAGTTCCAAAAGAGGCAGAACCCATCATAGTAAAAGCACAACAAAGAGTACACACTGTGACACCTTATAATATTGTAGACAACATGAAGAAGGTGAATTTCACCATGTCTATGTGGGACTCTCTGTCTATTCCAGGACAACTTGAAATTTTGAAGAAGGCCATGAGGGAGGCAGCAAATCCTCAACCTGCAAAAGAAACTGCAAAACCAGTGTTGGTCAACACTGATCAAGAAAAGGAGACTCCAACTAGAAACTCTAAGGCCAATACCATGCAAGGTAGGAATTTAAAGCCACCTCCCTTTTACTTATCTTTAATTATTGGGAAATCTTTAGTGCATAATTGTATGGTAGATAGTGGAGCTACTAGCACTGTAATGCCCAAGAAAGTGGTTGATCAATTAGGACTTAAATATGAACTCTTCCAAAAGAAGGTTACACAACTTGATGGATCCTCAGTCAGTACTATAGGTGTGGCCAAGGATAGCAGTCTAATTCTCCATACTAGTCCTAATTTTTCCATTCTCCTTGACATATATATCATAGATCTCCCTGCATTGTTTGCCATATGTCTCTCAAGAGAGTTCATAGCCAAGATAGGAGGTTATCTCTCTTCCGATTGGTCTCACATGCTCTTTCATACAAGGTATGGTACCAAAGTCACCATTAAATTAGAAGCCTTAGCAATACATCATATAGAGCCATATGTGTCCAATTCCATCAATACTAATTGTCCTATATTTGATGACAATGATTTCCCAACCATTAGTGAAGCAAGCACCAAAATAGAGAATATCCCTGATATTCTCCTAGATGAAAAAACCTCAGAGATCCAAGAGATTCTTGTTTAGAATTTTGGTTTGGGGAGTTATTTGATTCAAGAAAGTGGAGCCATAGAACCAAGCCTTCTCAAAGAATACACTAATTCGAATGATCGGGGTAGTCAAGTCTGGGAACTATTTTTTGATGGAGCTAGAAGTAGACATGGTTCTGGTGGAGGTGCTATGCTGGTGTCCCCAAAAGGAGAAATTTATTATACTGCCTTTAGATTTAGTTTTTCCTGCACCAACAACACTGCAGAGTATGAAAGTTTGGTTAATGGACTAGAATGGGCTAGAAAAAGAGGGCTTAAAGCGTTAAAAGTATATGGTGACAGTGAACTTGTTGTCAGCCAAGTAAGAGGGATGAGAGAAACTAAAAATGATGTCATGAAAGCATACAAACATAGAGTTTTGGATGCAATTGAAGATTTCCATGCTTTCAATATCATTGCTATCCCTAGAAAATTAAATCAAAATGCTGATAGGTTAGCTACTATTGGATCTTAGTTTGACATCCCCAATAGCATTTCAAAAGAAGCAGATCAAAAACACATCAAGATTATTGTCAGACCTTCAATTCTTGATAATAATATTAGTTGGCAAGTGTTTGACAATAATGAACAAATTCTGCAGTTCTTGTTTGAAGAAGATGTCTTTTCAAGGCACAATCAAAAGAGGTTATCACAGAACTATGCTGATCAAGTGATACAACTTAGATCTAATAAGATGCCTAAAGGTCTTGTCACCTTAGAGACTATCTTCAACAAGGATGATGAAGTTAAGAAAAATAAAGCTGGCCTGGTAGTCCAACAGGAACATTGTGCTGAATTAGAGTTGGAACCAGGTAAGAGCCTACAATTTGGAAAAGTAAACACTAATTCAGAAAAGCAAGCTTACACTAAATTATTCAAAGAATTTAGTGATGTTTTTGCATGGAGGTATGGAGACCTCAAGGGTTTTGATCCTACCCTTGCTCAGCACACTATTGAATTGGAGCCTAATGCTAAACCAGTAAGGCAAAAGCAAAGGCCTGTTAATCTCAAGCTTGAACCACTTATGCATAAGGAAGTACTCAAACTAATAGAAAGTGGCATCATCTACCCCATCAAACATATTAGTTGGGTTTCCAACCTTGTTCTTGTCAGGAAGAAGAATGGGGAGCTGAGGTTATGTGTTGATTTCAGGGATTTGAACAGAGCCTCATTAAAAAACTGCCATCCACTACCCTCTATGGAACAAATTCTACAATGTGTCTCTGGATCCGAGAGATTCTCATTGTTGGATGGCTATTCAGGATACAATCAAATCTTAGTGAAAGAAGAGGATCAATATAAGACTACATTTACAACCAAGTGGGGAACCATGGCATATCAGAAGATGCCCTTTGGTTTGTCAAATGCAGGTGCTACATTTCAAAAGGCAATGGATATGGCCTTTAAAGGCCTCATGTACAAGTTTCTACTGGTCTACCTAGATGACATAACTGTCTACTCAAAGCATGCAGTAGACCACATCAGACATTTGAGGCAGATTTTTGAAAGATGCAGAGAATTTGGGATATCCCTTAATCCCAAGAAATGTGTGTTTGCAATTCATGAAGGAAAACTATTGGGATATGTAGTATCCAAAGAGGGAATTATAGTGGATCCTGAGAGAATTGCAGCCATCTTAGAACTACCATTACCACATCACAAGAAAGGTCTCCAATCTTTCATAGGAAATATTAACTTTGTTAGGAGATTCTTGCCTAACATTGCAGAGTTACTCAAGCCTTTGACAGCCATGTCGAGGAAAGGTTCAACCTTTAGTTGGACCAAAGAAGGAAAAGTTAACTTCCAAGCTATTAAAGAAGCCTTAACAGAAGCTCCTACTCTCCTAAACCCAAATTTCAGGAAGGATTTTATCCTTTATGCTTATGGGGGTCATGATGCCATATCTGCAATGTTGACTCAAGAAAATGCTGAAGGATTGGAGCAGCCTATTGCTTTCTTTAGCAAAGGTTTAGAAGAGTCTGAACAAAGATACTCTTTTGTAGAAAAACATGTTCTTGTTGTGGTAAAGAGCCTCAAGAAATTTAGACATTTGTTGACCCATAGCAAGGTGCATTTGATGGTTACTCATCCAAGTGTCAAATTTTTTTTTCTTTCTAAGGACCTAAATGAAAAAAGAGCTGGTTGGATCACTAAGGTGATGGAATATGACATAGATATTCAGACTACCAAGCTGGTTAGAGGAAGAGGACTTTGTGAGCATTTGGCAGAAGACGGAAGTTCAAAGAAATTGGAATACATAGATGCATCTCTGGTGGTGCATTCTACAGGAGAGCAAGCCAAGGCAACTAGCTAGTTGCCTAATATGATCAATTATTTGAAGACAGGACAATATCCTGCAGGCCTAGATTCAGCAAAAAAGAGGTATTACAGGTTACAATCTGTTCCTTTTGTGCTGATAGATGAAATTATTTTCAGAAAGGATCACAATGGTGTCCTTCTAAGATGCATAGATTCAGAAAGGGTTGCAGATGTCTTATTTGAGTTTCATGATGGAGCTTCTGGTGGCCATTTCTCTCCTAGGACTACAGCTTTTAAGATCATGAGGGCTGGATACTATTGGCCATCTATCTTCAAAGATAGTCATGATTATGTTAGAAGATGCGTCAAATGTGCTATTTTTGCAGGGAAAGAAAGACTTGCAACTCTGCCCCTACAGCTAGTCAAAACAGAGCAGCCCTTCATGAAGTGGGGTATAGATTTCATTGGCATGATTAACCCTCCATCTAGTGCAAGACACAAGTGGATAATCACTGCAACTGATTATTTCACTAGGTGGACAGAGGCAGTTGATTTAAAAGAAGCTAATGAGAATGTTGTTTTAAGTTTTTATGATGACATCATTCATAGATTTGGCATTCCAAATTCTATAGTTTCAAACAATGCATTAGCATTTATAGGCCTCAAAGTCTCAGAGTGGGCAGTCAAGAAGGGCATCTATCTAAATACAAGTTCCAATTACTATCCTTAGGGGAATGGTTTGGCAGAATCAACAAATAAGAATCTGATTAGAATAATCAAAAAGACCCTGCAAGACAGTCAAAGGGACTGGCATACTAAATTGAGATCTGCCTTGTGGTTAGATAGAATTATTCCAAAGAAAATCATTGGTAATTCACCATACATGTTGGTGTATGGTAGAGAGGCTAAGTTATCTATTTCAACTAAATTACCAGCTTTGGACTTGGCCACTTAGTATGCCTTGTTTGAAGAAAGTGATCCTATGCAAATCAGATATGCCTAGTTGATGGAGCTAGAAGAGATCAGAGATAAATCAATGCAAGATATGGCATTCCATCAGAGTCAAACAAAGAGAAGCTTTGATAAAAGAGCCAGGGTCAGAAACTTCAAGGTTGGAGGTGTAGTTCTCAAATGGGATGAGTTCAGGTCAAAACCTAGCAAGCACACAAAGTTTGATTCCTTTTGGGGTGGACCATTTGTTATAACAGAGCACAGAGGATCTAACGCTTTTTAGCTTTCAACCCTTGAAGGAGATGCCCTGCCCATCTCAGTGAATGGTTTCCACTTGAAGCCTTGCTTTGAGGTTAATCCCTCTCTATAGGTCCTTCTTGTAAATTCTTGTAAATATGTTTCTTGCTTTCTTTCCTTGCTTTCTAGGTTAGTTCCTGTTTCCCAAGAAGTGCATGTGCACGGGTCTATCTTTTGGTTCAGTTTTGTCTCTCCACCAAGTTTTTGTGCTCAGAAATGACCCCATGCCCAATGGATTGTGTCAAGGCAACTGGTCTAAATGTCTAGCAAGCTGACATCCCGCAGAGGTCACCAAAATGTTGCCTAAAATTTCCCTATCATTCCCTTTTTGGCCGCATCCTGTTTGTTCCAAGAAATGCCCAAGTGTCAAAACCCTCTGTGTTTTTTGTCTTTTAATGTCGAAAGTCCAGTGTGTTTTCTGGCTTTTGGCCTGAAAACCCAGTGTGTTTTCGACCTTCTCTCTAAAGGCTCAGGATGTTTTTTGACTTTCGATCCAAAAATCCTCTATGTTTTCGACCTTCAAGTGCGCAACTCCGACCAGGTAGGTCCTAGTTCCTCGTAGCCATGCAAGTGCAGTGGAGATCTGACAGCTGTCGCATAATCTCATGGAATCTTTCGAGCCCATGAGATCATGTGACGACGGTCGAATTAGAATCTCAGTGGGTCCGTATTTTTTGAGTGAGGTGGCATACTTCCTAAGCGCGCTATCGTGACCAGGTGGGTCCCAGTTTCTAACATCACCACAGGGCCAGTTAGTAGTCAAGCAAACAACAAGCCACCAGCGGTCAACGGGTAGCATCTTCCAGTTGGTCACATGATCGCATGGGATCTTCCAATCCCATGCGACCATGCGACAAGCCGTCAGCGATCGCGATGGGGTTCAGGCAGGTGGTTAGTGTAACAGTTTCATGCTTGCCACATGATCGCATAGGATCTTTCGATCCCATGCGCCCATGCGACTAACCGTCTGTGGTTACGGGGGTTTGTAGCCGGTCAACAGTCTTGAGGCAAGGTAACGACAAAGCTTGCAATTTCATGCTAGTCGCATGATCGCATGTGGCTTCCTAACTGCATGTGACCATGCGAAAGCCTCTAGCGGTCAAGTAAAGCAGACTTCGGCAGTGTAGCATGGGCCCCATAGATGCAAGATCTACGATGGTCGCATGTTCGCATGGGATCTTTCGATCTCATGCGATCATGCGACCACCATTCGATTCTGAGGGTATTTCCTATGGTGTTGTCGTGCATTGGACTGAGTTGGCAAATCTTGTGGGCCAGGTGTCCTATGGCAGCAGAGGCAAGTTTTCAAAGGCTTGTCGCATGATCGCATGAAGGCTTTTGAGCTCATGCGATCATGCGACCAATGATATTTTCAAGGCGGTGCGGCCAGTTTTTCACGAGCTTTCTTCTGAGGGGGATGTTGCAAGTGTAGGTAGCTAAAATTTATGACTTTGGAGGCGGTTGTAGTTGGATAGAATTTTACAGAGATTTTAGGCCGCCGTTTTGGGTCCTTTCCAGTATCTGATCGGATTTTGAGAGTATTCATGACTTAGTGGGTTTGCAAGGAGGTAGATGGATCAAGGTTGTTGATCTGTAGGCAGGATCAGTACAGGCATGGACACGCAAGGAGAAATATCTGATCGGTTGGATATTTTCAAAGATTCATTTATGATCAGAAGTGACTATTTTAGGGTTGGATTATTTTATACATATCTATGTAGCCCTAAAAGTTTGATTCTTTCCTGCGTGCAGGGGATGTATATAACATTTTTTAGAGCCTGTAGTGCTCAGAATCCAGCAATTGTAAAAAGGAAGGTTTTCTTTCTCAGAGAGCAATTTGTGGCAATTTTCTTTCCCTTTGGCTTTCTACAGTTGTAATTTTCATTGATTTTTCAAATATTGCAAAGCATTTTGTGACATTCTCCTATCCTTATGCTTTCTTATGTGGATTATCTCTTATTGAATTCAATATATGTATGTTCAGTAACTTTTAGGTTCTTTTTTTATTCCTCTTTCTTTCTGCAATTCATGTGTATGTTTATGAATGATCTGATTCGAATGCTTTTGTGGGCATACTTCCACCCCTGGCAATCTGTCTCATTCCTATACCCAATTGCAGAGATGAATGTTTGTCTGCAGGTTATAGTCTATGTCTGACTCTTTAGGAGTACTGTTGTCTTGAGAAATTCCCTTTTCCCTGCATAGTATTCCTTTACTGCAGACCCCTCTATAAAATATTTATGTAGGCCTATTCATTGAGTTGTAATCTCCTAGACCTAGGATCATCTACTGGTTTCATCCCTTTATACTGCAATTCATACCATCTTTTCAGTGCATCACCTAGTAGGATAGATTTGCTTTTAGTCATTTGCCTTTTCATGTACTCCTTCTAACCCTTTCCCCTCAAAGTTTACTTTCCTGTCTAAGAGCAAGCTAAGGTGACTATCCAAGAGGAACCAGCCTAGAACCTGGAGGTCTCATCTCAGTTAGCAAAGGTCCCACAACCTTGAGATGATTCCCTTGTTATACTGGATTATCAAGACCAAGAGAGCTTGAGATCAGAGGTGCAAATTCAGTGTATAACACTTTGTTGTCGAGTGAAAGTGTAACTCATGTCCATACTTGATGAAAGTGGTGCTAAAGAGGTGCTCACTTCACTAGGATTACCTTCTGGATTAAAACAAACCTCAGATTCACTTTTAGGATATTGATCGAAAAGGGGTTCTTTTCCCTTGTGTTGTTGACGAGTCTTAACTAGTGGTAACTGGCTAAAGACAACAGGGGGTCGCTTCCCTTGATTGACTTGATACCTTGTTGTAACTGACATGAAAGAAAGAGATTCTTAATGATAAGATGACCTCGCGAAATGTCAACACCAGACTAGGATAGTCAAAGTTCTCTATTATCCAAAATGAAATAAAAAGATAGAAAAAGGGGCTTTACCAACACTATCAAAGAGGTGTCTCAAATCAAAGGGTGACTACCCTTGCACTTTTGAATCAAGAGGTTGGACTAGGCCAAAATATAATTGAAATTGATTAAATGAAAGTGATTTGGACAATAAGAGCACTAAAATTCTCCAAGAATGTAGCTAACAATTCTAGAGATAAGCTTTCTCGCCAAGAATAACCTTTTAACCTGACAACTATTTCCAAAGTGGCCTTGTAAACCAATTGATGCTATTCCTAAAGGGCAAAAACCAGAGATTTAGAGCCAAAACAGGTCTCCAACAACAGAGCAAGAAACCTACTCTAAGACTTAATTTGACTAGCAGCAACTGAAACTGACTGAAACTAAAAATTCAGCAGAAATTGCCCAGGTGACACTTTCCAGGAAAGAAAGGCGACAGTTTATGTCTAGGTGACACTTCGCCTTAATCCAAGCGATAGTTTCCAAGCTATCAGTGTGCTACTTTTCATCAAACAGGGTGATAGACTTGCAGGGGCAAACTAGCGCGCGATAATTCTCACAACATGACGTGCCACTTGTTTAGTGTCGTACAACTCTATGACCAGTGAGTGTCAAAATCTCAGTTTTAAGGCTTGTTCGTTCAAAATTTTTAGTCTGAGGGTTAATTTTTTGAATGTAATCACAATGACAGCAACAAATTGATAGGTTTGCAAATAGTATGGGATCAAACGTGTCTTCAAGCACTTGAAACAAGGGCAGAAGCAACCTTGCCAAGACAAACAATTGTGATATCAAAATTGAAAAAGCACCCTATGAATGCTACCAATTGTTTGCATGTTGAGAATGTTTATACTGGTATCACACAATCGAAGACATTTCAAGCAATATCTACCTACAAGACAAGGCTCAATACTTACCAACTTAGCCCACAACTTGATGTCCCCTTGCCTCACACCAAGTGGTTTCCCACAAGAGATATTAGCTTTGTCGTGGAAGTGTTAAACAACACAACGAAAGGGACACATATGGTGAGTATCTTAGGGTGATCCGAGTTAGTCCACTTGGATCAATCCTTGCACTAAGAAGATAAGCAGCTAGATAAAGGTGGCTTCTAACTTATGGTTCTTAATAAGGGCTTCCGTTCATAACACCCCTCTTGCTCCTCATAAAGGACTAGGACCTCGCGGCCTCAAGAGTACCTTAAGCATTCTTGCTTAATGCTTTCTCCATGGTCACAATCCCATGAGTTACTCACATCAAGCGAAGACAAGTGTTATGTCTACCAAGGTTTTGTGTCCTCGATAGCCTTGAGTTTATAGTGGGTCGGAATAGCTGGCAAAAGGCTTGTCCCCACTTGGGTTGTTCCTCTTGATTGCTTAAGAGTAGGCCCGCTAAAAGATTCCTATACTAAACAAAGAGTGGATGATTTTTGAGGTTCAAAGTTTTTGGTTCACCACAAGGGTGAAGAGCATAATCCCTTATCTCAAAAACTTCTCCCAAACACACCAAGCAAATTCAATTACCCCCTTGCTTTCAAAATCCCAAAATGGGTCAAGATTTCTCTTTCACCACAAGGGTGAAGAGCATACTCTCCTACCACCTCAAAATTCCTACAACAAGGTATTAAGTGTCTATGAAATGAAACAAGTAGTATATGCCGCACTCAATAAAAAAGGCAATTAAACAAGCACTTGGTTTGGTTTTTATGCTTAGGGCAGCCCTGCAAAAACCATTAGTAGCCCTCTTTGTCATGCATTATGTTTTTTAGCAAATTTTCAAGCAATGAGAGCACCTACAAGAACAACTTGTTAGCTCCACAATGGTTAGAACAATCCTAAAATTCAATTAGCTCCAAGCAATCCACTATCAACAAGTATTTAAAGCACTAAAGGTGGAACACTTAACTCTTCAAGTAAATGTGAAGCGAGTCCAAAAGTGGGACACTTAACCCTTCAAGTGAATGCGAAGCGAGTCCAAAAGTGGAACATTTAACCCTTTAAGATAATGTGAAGCGAGTCCAAAAGTGGAACATTTAACCCTTCAAGAAAATGTGAAACGAGTCCAAAAGTGGAACATTTAACTCTTCAAGAGAATGTGAAGCGAGTCCAAAAGTGGAACATTTAACTCTTCACACCAACTCAAAGTGAGTCCAAAAGTGAAACATTTAACTCTTCACACCAACTCAAAGTGAGTCCAAAAGTGAAACATTTAACTCTTCACACCAACTCAAAGTGAGTCCAAAAGTGAAACATTTAACTCTTCACACCAACTCAAAGTGAGTCCAAAAGTGGAACATTTAACTCTTCACACCAACTCAAAGTGAGTCCAAAAGTGGAACATTTAACTCCTCACATCAACTCAAAGTGAGCTCAAAAGTGGAACATTTAACTCTTCACACCAACTCAAAGTGAGTCCACACTTAAGAAAAATAATGAGATCAAGAAAGCATAAAAAGGGCAAAACTTTGTAGAACACTTAACGCTCTTTTCAAGTAGACCCCTCCCCCATGTATGAATGCTGACCTTGCACCCAAAGGGCAAATAACGAGGGGCGATTAGAAATAAGCGAGTCCAACACCCAATTTAGCTAACAAGCTCAATCAAAAGTAATCTAAAGTTGCTTATCAATACTACTCACAAATGAAAAAGGGTTGAACAATGAAATATTTAACTTTCCAAGTAAATATAGAGTGAGTCCACAAAGTGGTGCATTTAACTCCCTATGTAAATAAGGAATGAATCCATACCCTCAATCACTCAAATGAGATGTTTGATATTGGAAACCAAAGAGCATTTACAAACTATCAAAAGCAAATCTATGTCCTTTTATTAATCCAAAAGAGATGTGCCTATGAAAGCAAGTAAACCAACTAAAATTTGGAAATGCAATCTATTTAGCCACAGCAAATCAAACAAATCAATCTAAACTCAGCTAAAAGGGGCTAAAAAAAACTCACTGTCAGGTACAGGCGACAGTACAGTCACCAGAACTGTCATGTGCCACTTTTCTGTATACTAGTGTGACAGAATTTCCCTGTGCTACAATTCGCCCTACTGTAGACGACACAACTCCTCAAACAGTGCAACCCTTTTTGTCAAACAGGGTGACACTTTTAACTGGTAAAGTGTCACACCGATATACAAAGAACTGTCGCACGAGACTGGAAAAATGTCGCCTTACACTCTAAGACAGAAAAACCAGAGACCGAAAAATAAAGCCAAAAATTGACGAGAATTTTTGTAGAAATGCAGAAAATAAAGGACAAAGTTAAGCTACTCTGCCCCACGGTGGGCGCCAAAAATGTATGGCGAAAATGTGACCACACTTCTATAAATCCTTACATGCAAGAAAACTCAACAATGAGCCCTCACAAATCGATCCATAGCTCTTTATGCATGGAGTTGCAAGATTTGTAAAATTGCTCTTAGTTAGAGCTATAAACTCATGACCTTGCTAGTCAACCACACAATGAGAGATTCCAAATCAAAGACAAGGGCAACAATGCCAATATCTCTAATGAAATCAATATGGATGTAATGCAATGCAAACTAATCTATGAGAATGAAAGATGCAAGCTATGCTATGAAAGGAAAATACAAGTGTTACAAATCTTCCTATTAAGCTATGTGAAGCTAATCTATAAAATAAAATCTAAGCTAATATGCCATGATTATGCAACTAAAGAAGCAAATATGCAACTAGAATGTAATGCCACAACAATGTCTTTAAAAAGCTCCAAATGACCTAGAAACCTGCAGCATAACAATAGCATAAAGATGATGGATATGCAAATGAAGGAGAGAGCTCTCCTTTTATAAGAAATGAGATGAAATGGACCATTGAGATTAAGAGGCAAAAGACTTAATCAATAGTGGAGAAAAATGGAAGCTTGATCCTTGTGCACAAATATCCTCCAATAGGAAAATAAGAGTTGACTTTTCTATCCATATGAGACAAAAAGTGCTTTTTCCTTTTTATAAAATAAGAATGAATGCTTTATTTGTGCAACTTAGGATAAGAGGAAAAGGTGGGGCTTTTTATTTAATAAAAGGGGAGGAAATTCCTTTTAATTAAATAAAAACTTAGGATAAAATGGTTAGCCCATAGGATAAAAATCCAACATATGATCGAAATTACGATTTAATCCAGAAATTGATAATGTTGAAAAATATTGATTATTGATAAAACTGATTCAGAGATAAATCAAATAAATGGGGCCCAAAGTCTAGGCAACCATTTTTGGGTGCATACAAATTAGTGATGGTTGTAACACTTTCATTTCCATAGCTTAGTTACATCTTTCCTTATAGCATAGTTGCATTGCATTCTCATCAAAAATTTTGAAGATATTGGCATTCTTACCCTTGTCTCTTTGAATCTCCCATTGCATGGTTTACAAGCAAGGTTGCATGCTTAATAGCTCTAACTGAGAGCTCTCCAAAACACCCTTGTACTCCATGCCTAGGGAGCTCTAGGTCGCTTTCTCAAAGCTTCCAATTCAGGGATTCTCTTGAAATTAATGACTTAGAGAAGTGCACATTTTGAGTGTACACTTCCAACCTACAAGAAACTCACAAAACAGTCAAATAAGACATTAGAAGGTTAGTTTGACTTGTGAAGTGGGTCCCACCGAGTATGCCAAAATGTGTGAAAATAGTGTGTAAACTAGTAATACAATAAGTTAATAAAACATTCAACAACACTACTCAAACAAACATCTAGATTAGACAATGAAAAGAAAGCAAATCAAACAAAAGGCCTAAGGGTATGCAAACCTCTTTAAACCAATGAAGAGCCTTCTTGTTGAGTAGATTTTGTCAAATAGAATGGATGTGTGCTCAATGATACTTGCTCAAGCTCCATGGATTTGAGATAATTTCAACATTATGAGGGTATGGATGTGGTTTTTGGCTCTCAAAGGGGCATTAATATAATGCATAGAAGGTGGATGACTTGTGAAGGGAAGAGGCTCAATTTATAATATTTTAAAAAAAATCGACGGTTAGGATTGCATGAAAATCGAGGGTTGAGATTCACTCATTTTGATTTTATTTAATTCAAAATAGAATCCACTTTGAATATTAAAATGAGCACTATGAATAAAGAATGCTTTTGTGAAATCCACTATGAATAAAGAATAATTTTATGAATTCCACTATGAATAAAGAATGATTTTATGAATTCCATAATGAAAAAAAATAAAAATTTATGAGCTTCACTATGAATAAAGAATAATTTTATGAATTCCACTAAATAAAGAATAATTTTATGAAATTCACTATGAATAAAGAATTCATTGTTTTAGTTTTAGTGGTTGAGTGGGGTTAGCTTAAGATTTCTTAATCCTCATGCTTAGGGTTATGCAAATGATTAGGGTGAGTTTAGGATTGGGATTAGAGGGCAAGTGGGAGAATTAGAAGGATGTGATGGGAGGAGAGAGAATGAGTTGAGGGGATAATTAGTTAATCAAGGTTAATTAACTATTTAGAAGAGGTTAGTATGTGTGAATGGATTGGGTTGGGTTGGATTGGGTTGGGTTAGGTTAGGGGTTAAAGTTAGGAGCCTTGTGCTCAAAATTGATAATTAATTAAATAAGATTGATTTATTTAATTATTTGGGACTATATAAGAAATGGGAAAAAAGGGTTTAATTAAATTTTATTTAATTAATGGAAGAAGGGGGATTAATTAATTAAATAGCAAAAGGTTACTTTATTAAATAAATTTGTAGTTAATTAATTAGATTAATTAATTAAGATAACATACATTAATTAATTAATTAATAATATCTTAGGGGAGAACTAAACTAGATTACATAATTGTGTAATCAGATTTAGGTGTCTACAAAAATAGCTTCAACAAATACTAAAATTCAAAATAGGATGACCCTTTGTAAGCTTAAAAGTATCAGGTTTCCACAATCCATTTTAGATGTCAGTGTGTGCTTCTGGATTTGATTGTGTATATTTTTAAGCATCAACATTTCGGATCACACTCTGTGATCCATCATCAGGATGAGAAAGTGTAAGAATGTATCACTTCACATCCTGATGATGGATCACAGAGTGTGATCCGAAACGTTGATGCTTAAAAATATACACAATCAAATCCAGAAGCACACACTGACACCTTTGTAAGCTTTTTTTGAGCTATTATACTTGTAGATGCTTAGAAGTGACATATGTAGTTGTATATGTTCAAATTGTTCCAACAATGCTTAGGATGGTGTTTGTAATTATATTGCTCACACAGAGATGTTTTGTTAGCTAAGCCTTTGAGATGTTTTGATTTATGTTTAGTTTATGTCTTTTTGGTCACTTTCTAACAATAATTTGATTGTCTCCTATTATGTAGTTAATTTATTTATTTTATTCAATTTTTTAAAAAAATGTAAAGTTTTCTCTATCTTTACTTATTAACAATTTTGTTTGAATATTATTCCTAAAATTGACTAATAAACAATAGAAATTAAAAATTAATTTAAATGGTATTCAATATATCACATTTTGAGTTACTTTAAAAGACCAAAATTTCATAAAGATGTTGATGGTTCTACATAGAAGATGAAAAGAAGAATTTATCTCATTAGGACAAGATTATGGCCATGGAAGACCCACAAAATATTAAAGTAAATTTCAATGGATTCACTAGGCAACATTTTATGATAGTTTTAATGAAAATAAAAAGTACAACCTTTTATGATAAAGATAGCTTGCAATGTATGGGGTTGTCTTATAATTCATGCAAGAAGCATCTAACTCTACTACAAAAGAGGTGTATGCATCTTATCCCTTGTAACATTTGAATTTATGATCTTTCTAAAGAAAATACAAATTTAGAAAATTTAGAAATAATCTCACAAGATTTTCTTAAAATTAAAGAATGGGCTAGGGGAAGTGTACTAGGAGTCATTATAGGTAACTTTGCACACTTGTAGAACCTAAACTATACAACAAATTGGCATCTCTGTATGCAACTTAGCTAATAAAATATTTTTTTGTTCTCGAGTAGTGACAAAGCTCCCTATAGAATTCGTTAAGTGTCAAATGGTAAAAAAAATGGCCATTTCAAAGTGTCATCCAAAACCTTCTTAAGGAGACCCCAAAAATCATGCACTGAAAAGTAGTGGTACACAAATAGACCTATTATAAACTTTAAAAAGATAAAACATAATAGACTATTAATAGATATGAAATCATTTTTTTAACTCCTTCAAAATTAGTGATTCAATTAGTTATTGAACAATTGAATAGACAAAGAGTGCACCACTATTAAAAAGCGGTCAGCTATTCAAATCAACATTCTCAAATATAAGGATCATTGTTTTGTAAGAATATAAGTAACAATTCAGCTAGTAAAGAGTTAAAACATGCTCTGCCAACTCTGGTTACCTTGTTACCTTAGTTGAATTCGAAAAGATAATTGATCGGGTCTGTCAATAGTTTTGTAATTTTTAATTTAATTAATAAATGTCAACAAACCTTGTAGAAATAATCAGCTGAGTTACCATTTCGCATTTCACGTACCTTCATAACGATTCTTCTTGGCGATTCCCGTACCTACTTCTACTAACTAGGAAATGCGTATACGTAACTCCAAACCATTGACTCCACAATTTAGATTCCGCGTGGATTCCAACATTTTGTGTGGAGGTTTTTTCTTAATCCAGTGAAATTGTTTTTCATCACATGCATTCTTCTGAAAAAAACAAATTATGTAGATTCGCTTCATATGCTACAACACAAAAAGTTTTTGCGCAAGATTTCAAGTTATAAAATATTTTTAATAAAGAAATTAATTAATGAAAGTCTAGATTTCTCAATTGACTGTTCTTAGTGTTCCTTCATTAAAACTCTGTTTGGCTACAGTTATTGGGCTTAAGGACCAGAAAACAGCACCTTGCCACTACACTGTAGAATGTACAAATCCAGTGATTATAACTATTGGGATGGTCCACTGTAGTATTCCATTCTCAGTGAATTTAAAGGAAAATAAATCTCTGATTTAATTTCAGAGTTGCAGAGACCTATAAATGTTGTTTTAACAGTGGGAATTCATCTCAAACTTTGGATGAATTTAAACATATTTGTTTGTTTATATAACTGTTTTACTATTTAAACTATTTGTTTATATAAATGGTGTACCAATATTAAAAGTGGGAATTCATTTCAAACTTTAGAATGAATTTAAACCAAGTATTTGAGGAACCTTTAATAACTCCTAATGTGAACAAGAAACATGTTATATGTTGAGAAATACATAAAGTTGAATAAATTATTTTATTCATTTTTCAATGTGATCTGATTCAACAGACAGGATTAAAAACAAAACTAGGTGCGACTTCAACAAACGCCTAGGTGAATTTGACAGAAGACATATCCCCGACCTTGATATCTGAACAGAAAAGCATGAGAGCAGGTATAACTGTTTGAGATACCAGATCAGGAATATTATACCCATTTGCCTTAAAAATGGTTTAGTGTGCCTGGTAAATTTGACAGAGCATATACTCTTTGGCCTTAACTTCCAAATCAAAAGTCAGCTGGTAAGGGAATATAGTAAGCCTTACAAAAATGGTAGTTGTCAATGATGAGCATTTAGGAAAAAAATGATGTAATTTTTGCATCTAACCTTCATGATCACATTCGATGAAAGCATCAAGATCTGAGAACAAACAACAATCCGATACAAAAACTTTCTGTCAACAAGTTTTGAATTGACAGGATACCCAACTTGAAATTCCAGACCTGATTCCCATTAAAGTCATCATGCAACGGCTAATTCTCTTGGATGCGGCTATCTTCTAGATAGAATGTACTATTGAAAAATCCGAAAACACAAATTTCAGCATCTGTTCTTCATGATCTAGTTGTTATGAATCGAAAACAACAACAAAAAAATCGGAAAAAATCTCGACATTTTTGCAGATCTGAAAAAAAATAATTCTGTCAATGGTGCGTTCTATCGGGAGGATAGCCGCCGCCAATTCTCTTCATCCTAGCGTCTGGTCTGTACCAAGCCTAAACTCAGTGCAGTCAAATCTGATATCCGGCGCCCACCATTGATGAATCCCATGAACAGTTTGAAAATCAGACGCAGGGCTGCGATTAACAACAAGTCTAGCAGAAGGAATCAAATGCCCTGCCTTGGCCTCTTTCCCAAATGCAGAAAGCACCATCACCCGAATCGAATGCTGCGCCGCAAGGCTCGCAATGCCACCGGCCCCTTTCTGCTTCAGCGCCGTCTGGTTACCAAAATACCCCAAATAACCCGAGCACAAATCATCCTTGGGATTAACATACAGAGAAGGAACCCACCACTGCAGAACAGAAAACATTCTCTGCGATTCAATCCGAGTGTCCTTCCCACGGAGCGTCATGGCCAGCCCGGCCTTCACCAAACTACCGGCAAAATGCAACCCGCGCTTAATTTTCTTGCTCTTAATCCTCTCCAGGGGCGCCGAAATGAAAGGCGGGTTGAAAAAATGGGCTTCCAGAAAACGCCCCTCTCCTTCTGCAATTTCCCGTCCCGCTAACATTCCAATGGCGGCACCCAGAGAATGCCCGGCGATCCAAACGTTTTCACAACCGTGTTTATCAGCATTGGCTTTAACTGCATCAAAGCCGGTTTGGAAGCGAGACGTGGTGTGCAATCGGTTTGTGAGAATGTTGAGATCGAGGCGGAGGTCTCTGGCCAGTGATTCACGGGTCTTAACCGTGCCTCGAAACGCCACCACTATTTTGGGGGCGCCCGCCGGCCGCGGACACACACCCGCGGCTTTTTTGCTCCATTTGTAAACCGCCCCAAAGATGGAACCGTCGACGCTGTCATACAGAGGTTGAATTAGCTTGAATTTGAAGAAACTCCACCATTTTTCAGCCTGGGCGTCCGGGCCGTTCCTGTGCTCCTGCCGGTCTCGTTCCTGCACGGCCACGCCCTGCACTAAACTGGCGGCTATGCATCGTCTGTGATCAGGATCCGACCTAAAAAGTCAACAAAACAGAAAACCCATTGCCGGTTACAGAACAGTCGGGAAGAAACGGCTGTTGTTTCAACATCAGGCAGTTTTGGACAACAATTCATGAGTAACAAAACAGTTTATACAAATAAACATGTCGTTTTTTTTGTTTTGTTTTTGAAGATTTGAAAAGACCAGTTTATAGAAAACAATGCGCATTAATATCTTTAAGATTGATCTAAAAAGGCACTTTCTGTTCTGCGAAAGTGGGTTATGTTTAAGCTTGGGAGCGAAATAGAATAGAGATTTTGCATTGGTTACCAGTCGACGGTGGTCAGATGAGTAGGCCCAGAAAGCTTGAAGATCTGGCGCTCGCTCACCATATCATTCTTGGCCTTATTTACTCTGACTATTTGCTCCAGTCTTTTCTGCCTTTCCAGGCTTAAACTGGGTTATTTTCTGTAAGCTAGAAGAAGATGACGCATTCTGCATATATAGCATCCGCCCCCATGAGAAAAACTTTGAGCACCTTGGAGCGCCTTACAGACATCGTCTACCGAGTCCCTTGGGGATCAATCTCTTAAATTACCAGGTGCCCAGTTCATTAATTTCACTACTGCCATGATCTTCCAGGAAGTTGTTAATGTTTACCCCCCAAAAATTGTAAAATCTAAGTCAAATCATCGTAATTTGAGTCGGAAAACGTAACTTTATGCTTTTATACGAAGGCAATAAAGCACAGCTATGATGGAGCGTGTTGAGTGGTTCAATGTTGCCGGGCTACCTAGTTGCCTTGGAAAGCCCCAAATGAGAACTTTACACCCTCCGGGCCCCACCAACACGAGGAACTCGCCTCCTTATACGGTTTGAACTTTCAAATTGAAGGGAAGTTATTACGAAGCATCGCCTTCATCGTGCGATGGGTAATACCTATACGTATATGTAATGAGTTGTGTTATGGAAATAAATTTAAAATTTAAAATTTAAAAATGTATTCTTCCTCTAATTTGGCAATAGAACTAGGTTATAAAGTGTAATAATGAAAGTATTGGAGTATATGTATATCTATATTTATGGAGTATGTTGAGGGATTTTTTTTTTTTGAGACATTTATTGCATCTTAAAAATAATTTATTGCTTAACTTAATATGAGATTCGAAATGTTGACATTTATTAGGGGAGAGGTGCCAATAAGTTCACAGGTCCAAAACGTGCGATGTCAGTGGAGCTAGTAGGGGCCCACATGTAAGCGCATGGAACCCATTACATGTCCACATAGACTTAAAAGTTAAACAAGAATGAACCACAACTTAATACATTTAAAAATGCATTAGATAAGGACAAGTTGTAAATTTTATAAAAGCAAAAAATCAAAATATAGCTCCCTTTCTTAGTCGGACAAGCAACCTGCCAATGTCACTGACATGTTCTAACTCCAGCTAAATTGGGCTGCTCAGTACAAAATTCCAAACAAAACTGCTTACATGTCAACATATAACCCATAAATGAGGACCACCAACTCAACGATAGTGCATAGTACAATCAAAACACTGCAACATGGACACACATCGACCCAATACATGTTCATATTAAAGCCACCTCATTGCAACTACTTGAGACATGTACTGCCTACGTATATGTGACCACCCTAAACACCTAGAAAATACATCGTCTCATCATTGTAATGAAAATGCATCACCATTCCTCCATAAGCGCACAAGATGCGGTCACCTCAGCAATAAACCATGTGCAATTTGAAAATCAACTTGTATAAGGCCACCAATAACCATTAAAGACCAATCAAATATGAATTCAAAGCAGCCATCGAATGGATTCTTGCAAGTAAAGCTTCAAATTCAAAATTCAAAATTATAAAGACTTGAAACTATCTCATTCAACATTCAACACCCAACAAAGAACAAAGAGAAAACAGACCACAGTGCAGAAAGAATTGAAGGTATTTAGAGAAGTATATATGTGTTTATCACTGGTTTATGCTTTTCTATATTGTCTTTGTTGTTCATATAATTTCCACGTATTTATCCACTAATACATTTGGGGGCATTTTGTGACGGCTATGTGTCACAATTGCGACGGCTATGTGTCGCAATAGTGACACCCATAGACGTCGTAGTTTTTTAGTCGCATATTGCGACGTCTATGGGTAGCCGTCGCAATTGCGACGCCCTCCCATCGCAATGTTGCCCCTTTACCCATTCTGGGCCTCTACCACATTGCGACGGCAGGGCGTCGCATTACAACGGGCGCCCGTCGCAATTGCGACGCCCGTGGGTGGATTAAAAAAAAAATTTATTTAATACATTGCTAATGAACCACATTAATGCTTTTTTCTTTCAACAAATGAGGACACTCACTGTAAAGACAACATGATAATGTACACTCACTGTAAGGACAGTCACAAATGAGGACATCTCACAGTGACTGTCCCTTGTGTAATTGCCACTTGAATGTATTGCTATTCAGCCACATTAATGCTTTTCTTCTTCAACAAATGAGGATAGTCACTCTAAAGACAACATGATAATGTACACTCACAGTGAGTGTACATTATCATGTTGTCTTTAGAGTGACTATCCTCATTTGTTGAAGAAGAAAAGCATTAATGTGGCTGAATAGCAATACATTCAAGTGGCAATTACACAAGGGACAGTCACTGTGAGATGTCCTCATTTGTGACTGTCCTTACAGTGAGTGTACATTATCATGTTGTCTTTACAGTGTCAATAAATGCATTATTACTTAAACTGAAGAGTACTCTAAAAAATATGTCATTGTGGAGTTCTGATTGCTTCCAATTTGATATACGCTTGTTCTACTTATGTATCCAGCATCATGTAAGAAAAGTTGATGCTTTTAAAATAGATTCATTTAGCCATGAAATGCCTGTGCATGTTACATACAAGATTCCAAGGCCCAAAACTGATTACTCATTATAATTCATGTACAGAATGATAATCAACCACAACGAGGCATGCGTAGGCGCTGCTTAGATTTTGAGGGATCAGAAGCTCGCAGAAGAAACTTGACCAATGGCTCATGGAATGCAACAAACTTATTGCCTAAAACAGGAACATTGGTAACCACAGATGATGGTTCTAAAAAGAACACTTCACCATCAATGTCACGTGAGGGAACTACAATTTCAGATGGCAAGAAACTTGTAGTATATAAGAGAGATGCAGGTACAGATGCTGGGAGAAGTTCCCAATCTTTATCTGTTGGACAGTTTTCATCTTGCTCTTATAAAACATCTGAGGGTAACTCAGACAAGTCTGACAGCTCACTTAGAAATAATGGGCATTCTTCTATGTCAGTGGGTATGCCAACTGGGATTGGTTTGCATTTAAATAGCCTTGCCTCTTCAATGTCATTAAATTGTGGAACTGGGCTGCTAACAACTTTAAAGGGAGCTACTGGCATGCAGGGAATGCTGACTTTGTCTGGAGTGAAGGAGGTTCCTGGTGACAGTCGAACAAGTTCTTTACTTCCTGTAAGCTTAGGTGGAAATATTTCAGTATCAACAAATACAAGCATGGCTCCTGGAATGCTTGTGTCAGTTGTGGAAAAGACTAGAATTGATCAACAGGAGGTGCAGTCTTCTAGAAACACACAGATTGGAGTCACAAAGTCCACTACATGTTTCCGATCCCTAACAGTTGGCATAAAGCCATTGCAATGTAGGCAACCTTTTAAAACTGAATATATAAACTCAAGTCCACTTGACAAGAAGAGGCCAGTGCTACAAGATATTTCTCGACAACCTGGATTTGGTATAGGGGAAGAGTATAATCAGAGCAGTCCTAAGAAGAAAAGGTAATTGTAGGATTTTATCAACTTTACAGAGATTTGTCTTCATTTGTAATGCTTTGTTATCTGGATAATTTTGAATTCACTTTTGCATCCTTTTCTTTAGCGTTGACTTTTTCTTTGAATGCCCACAAGAAAGTCTGCCACGACTGGGGATAAAGAAGGCTGCAAACGTTGCAATTGTAAAAAGTCAAAATGCCTTAAATTGTGAGTCTTTGTGCACTAGAGTGGGTTTATTATTTGGTTCCTATGTCTTTTCTATTTGTCTCGGAACTTGAACATTGCTATGAAGGTCTATGTGTTAGCACTTAAGAAAAGCAAATTGCAATCCAGAACAGCACCGAGAGAGATAAACAAACTTAAAACTCAGACTTAAGAAAGATGAAGGCAATGCTTCAAAAGGTCGATGCCCTAAACATGGGAAAACACAATACCACCATTAAACGATGCCCTAGTCACCGTATTAATGCTGCCAGCTCTGTACCAGTATGTTGACTACTCACTTTCATCCTGTGATAAAGGTAACTTCATTAATCATACTTGAAATGGCAACATACGAACTAAAGCTACTGTGTGTCGTGGTCCAAACGGGCCCATAAATGTGGTTGAATAGTAATACATTCAAGTGGCAATTACACAAGGGACAGTCACTGTGAGATGTCCTCATGTGTGACTGTCCTTGTCACAAATGAGGACATCTCACAGTGACTGTCCCTTGTGTAATTGCCACTTGAATGAGGACAGTCACTGTAAAGACAACATGATAATGTACACAAGTACCGTGAAGGTAGTCGCAAGTTAGGGCTATTTCATTGCATACCCGAAACAATGAAGACGTTACGGTCCACAAAATGTTTGTGCTTGAAAGATGAACAAATAAAATTAAACTTCTAAATAACCAAAGCCGCTAACAATAAATTCAACACAGATATGTCCTCATTTCTGGGTATTTTAGCTCTGTAACAGCTGAATACCAGATTACATAATAATGACAAAAGAAAAATAAACCCAACGTACTCAGAAATTGTAGCTATGATTTCGCGGAGGGAATCTCTCTCAGTGCTGTTGAAAATACAAATGACAATGTTTCTCTACATTATCATGTTGTCTTTACAGTGACTGTCCCTTGTGTAATTGCCACTTGAAGGAGGACAGTCACTATAAAGACAACATGATAATGTACACTTACAGTGAGTGTACATTATCATGTTGTCCTTAGAGTGACTATCCTCATTTGTTGAAGAAGAAAAGCATTAATGTGGCTAAATAGCAATACATTCAAGTGGCAATTACACAAGGGACAGTCACTATGAGATGTCCTCATTTGTGACTGTCCTTACAGTGAGTGTACATTATCATGTTGTCTTTAGAGTGACTGTCCTCATTTGTTGAAGAAGAAAAGCATTAATGTGGTTCAATAGCAATACATTCAAGTGGCAATTACACAAGGGACAATCACTGTGAGATGTCCTCACGTGTGACTGTCCTTGTCACAAATGAGGACATCTCACAATGACTGTCCCTTGTGTAATTCAAGCGGCAATTACACAAGGGACAGTCACTGTGAGATGTCCTCATTTGTGACTGTCCTTACAGTGAGTGTACATTATCATGTTGTCTTTAGAGTGATTGTCCTCATTTGTTGAAGAAGAAAAGCATTAATGTGGTTCAATAGCAATACATTCAAGTGGCAATTACACAAGGGACAATGTCATGAGCTGTGACATATTGAACTTAGTATAATAATAAAATGATTAGATGATATATAATAATCTATTATTAACGGTATATAACAATAATATATAATTATTATCAAAAGATAATAATAATATATAGTTAGCATAATAAGTAATATGTTAATTAAATAATATTAAAATATTAATAAATAATATAATTATAATATAAATTAATAATAAATAATTATTAATTAATTATATATATTATATTATAATAATATATTAAGTAATAATATTAAATCAATTATTGATATAATAATTTTAATATATAAATAATATTAATAAACCTCTCAATATAAAATAATATGTTATCACTATAATAATATTTATTATAATATTATTAATATTACTAACATCATTAATTATAATATTTAATAATAACAATAACATTAATAATAATAATAATAATAATAACGTTTAAAGCAATATCGAATATCTGTAATCGATATACATCTACATTAAACATCTGCATTATCTATCACGATGAGGAATGAAGAAGTGATACAACAATCACTAGTCATTACACATCGATACCATGAGAGGATGATTAATGAACCAAATACTATGAAGTCAAGATCAACATGATATGAATAAGGGATAGGTCGCTATGTGTTTTAGAAGATGTATTGATAAGCAAGAAGGATAACCGTTCATATATTATAAATAATCATTAATTGCACAAGTTTAGACAATGACATATCCGATAAAGCAATATCAAACATGAAGACCCGCTAGCAAATATGCACCATCACTTCCTATGTTATCATGACAATAACATAAACTAGATTGAATTCTACTATCTATATCAATAGACACCACATAGGAGGATATCGACTAAAGGATTGAAAGATTATCGATTGTCTGAGATAAACCACATCTTGTAGAAACACAAAAGCATCAGTGATTATATCACAAGCTATTGATGAATGAGGCATCAGTCATGGATAATAAGTACAATGTATCCTTAAGTATTAACAGGAATGGAAGTCAATTTGAAGATCAAACTCCATTACCAGCAATCAACCAATAAATGGACAATTATCAGAAAATGATATCGACTTATATTAGAGTAGAAAGATTGGATATAATCATAACAATATGGGATAAGGCAAGAGTTAATATCGATTGACTAAATACTAATGATAGTTAGACCAAACTAATACAAACACAATGGATGTTAACTACTGGTTGCACTACCAATTAGGGAAGATTACCTTCATAAAAAGATTTGATATTGAGTCAATTTGGGAGTTATCTATGATCAGAAAATAATGAAATAATATTATGTGAACTGTCGGATTATGGAAAGGTGTGATTAACAAAGGGACATGGAGGAAGAAACAAGACACGTCTCATTCATAGCATCTCTTCATTTGTTAAAGACAATATAAGAATGCATTCTCGTCAGTCACTCAAGGCATCATTAGAACTTTATTTACTTATCCATATTTGGATATACTCAATAGAGCATCTGCCTTTGGCAGTTTGGTTTCAAGTTTATCATTGCAGATCAGAGACAGCACCATGATTGCACAGATAGAAAGGATAGTCAGAAACATCATCAATATTTGAAGTTGCAAGCATATAATTCAGAATCTGAAATAGCAACATATCACTCATAGCGATATTACACATTTGCATAATTACATCATCATATCAGACACAGCAAATACATTGTTGTAAGCAATACTTATTGATTGTATATCGATATTGTTTATATCAGACATAGCATCATTATACTATCACTATAAGTGATAGGAAACATCATATTTATAGCATATTTCATATCATTATATCCGACAGTGCTATTAAACATATTGGTATCAATATCATCTTGCACACATATTGTGATTGAATCTGAAATAGCGGTTGATATCTTAAGTAACCTCCATTACTTAGTTTAATTGTAAGTATCTGATAGAGTAAGTCTGAGAAGTGGAGTAATTGTTCCTGTTTTCCAAGTTAGCCAAAAAGGGGACATTACAGACAATCACTGTGAGATGTCTTCATGTGTGACTGTCCTTGTCACAAATGAGGACATCTCACAATGACTGTCACTTGTGTAATTCAAGCGGCAATTACACAAGGGACAGTCACTGTGAGATGTCCTCATTTGTGACTGTCCTTACAGCGAGTGTACATTATCATGTTGTCTTTAGAGTGACTGTCCTCATTTGTTGAAGAAGAAAAGCATTAATGTGGTTCAATAGCAATACATTCAAGTGACAATTACACAAGGGACAATCACTATGAGATGTCCTCATGTGTGACTATCCTTGTCACAAATGAGGACATCTCACAATGACTGTCCCTTATGTAATTCAAGCGGAAATTACATAAGGGACAGTCACTGTGAGATGTCCTCATTTGTGACTGTCCTTATAGTGAGTGTACATTATCATGTTGTCTTTAGAGTGACTGTCCTCATTTGTTGAAGAAGAAAAGCATTAATGTGGTTCAATAGCAATACATTCAAGTGGCAATTACACAAGGGACAATCACTGTGAGATGTCCTCATGTGTGACTGTCCTTGTCACAAATGAGGACATCTCACAATGACTGTCCCTTGTGTAATTCAAGCAGCAATTACACAAGGGACAGTCACTGTGAGATGTCCTCATTTGTGACTATCCTTACAGTGAGTGTACATTATCATGTTGTCTTTAGAGTGACTGTCCTCATTTGTTGAAGAAGAAAAGCATTAATGTGGTTCAATAGCAATACATTCAAGCGGCAATTACACAAGGGACAGTCACTGTGAGATGTCCTCATTTGTGACTGTCCTTATAGTGAGTGTACATTATCATGTTGTCTTTAGAGTGACTGTCCTCATTTGTTGAAGAAGAAAAGCATTAATGTGGTTCAATAGCAATACATTCAAGTGACAATTACACAAGGGACAATCACTGTGAGATGTCCTCATGTGTGACTATCCTTGTCACAAATGAGGACATCTCACAATGACTATCCCTTATGTAATTCAAGCGGAAATTACACAAGGGACAGTCACTGTGAGATGTCCTCATTTGTGACTGTCCTTACAGTGAGTGTACATTATCATGTTGTCTTTAGAGTGACTGTCCTCATTTTTTGAAGAAGAAAAGCATTAATGTGGTTCAATAGCAATACATTCAAGTGGCAATTACACAAGGGACAATCACTGTGAGATGTCCTCATGTGTGACTGTCCTTGTCACAAATGAGGACATCTCACAATGATTGTCCCTTGTGTAATTCAAGCAGCAATTACACAAGGGACAGTCACTGTGAGATGTCCTCATTTGTGACTATCCTTACAGTGAGTGTACATTATCATGTTGTCTTTAGAGTGACTGTCCTCATTTGTTGAAGAAGAAAAACATTAATGTGGTTCAATAGCAATACATTCAAGCGGCAATTACACAAGGGACAGTCACTGTGAGATGTCCTCATTTGTGACTGTCCTTACAGTGAGTGTACATTATCATGTTGTCTTTAGAGTGACTGTCCTCATTTGTTGAAGAAGAAAAGCATTAATGTGGTTCAATAGCAATACATTCAAGTGGAAATTACACAAGGGACAATCGATCACTGTGAGATGTCCTCATGTGTGACCTTTGTGAAGGCAAGTGCCAATTTGTACCCAAGTTACCAATATTGTGGCAAAAGTGGGAATGAAGCATTTAGGGGTCAAATTGGGCAAAGAAGTGTAGAAGTGGCCTATGTGAGGTCTAAATAGCCTAACTAAGTCATGGTTAGGGTCTTATGGTGTTTGAACAATAAGTTTTGAACCAAAATCCCAAAGGTTGTAACAAGTTGTCAATGTTGTCATTCACAACATTGACAACATTTGTGCAAGGGAGCATTTTCGAGTAAGATGGTTATGTAACTATATGAAACCATTGAATTAGGCATCAGATCAACTATAAGAGGCCTCCATCGATCTGTGCAAAAGGTTGGGGGGAAAAACATTTGGAATTAAGAAGATTTGTAGAGTAACACGGTTTTAGTGAATTCTTGAGTTTTTTTGTTTCTTTGTTTTCAGTTGATTAATGGATTAGATAGCTCACAGTGTCTATTGGAAAAGTTAGTACAAGTTGTTTTTTTATTCTGTGTTGTGTTTTTTTTGAGTTTTGAAGCATTCCAACTAGTTTGTTAATTCTTTTGTTAAGTACCCTATCATTGGTTTGAACCAGGTAGGTTGAACAAATGGAGTCTTAGCTCATCATTCCATTGTCAATTTTGTACGAGCTCTTGGAATGGGTGAGGAGACTCCATGTACTATATGTTTGGAAGGAGGGGCCCTGGGAAGCTCATTTTCTATGTTTGCAATGATGTCCTAGGTGAGTCAGTTGAGCATAGTTAGGGATGACAAATCATTACAAGAAGATTACAACAAGTTGAATGCATTGGTTGCTTCAACTAAAATCTCATGGAGAGGTAGACACACATCTAAAGAAGCCCCAAGTCAAATTAGAAGATTGGGTGAGTTTCTTTGGTTGCTAAGAAAACAAACTCTTAGTCAGACTGTCCAAGTTGTGTCAAAATACTTGTTTTCAGGCATGGCTGTAGCAGTTGGTGTACAAAAAATCTAGGAGGAGAAGACCTTAGATATCTTGGAGTTCTCAATAAAGGGCATTTGAATCCTAAGCCCTTTAGGTGGCTTAATATAAACAAAAAGGCTTGACAAAGGCCTAATTGCTAGCAGCCTATTTTTGGGTGCAATTGGCATGGTTTGATGAACCGGATTGAAGTACTGATGAAAAGTATAGGTGAAGGAGTAATATTGAAACCAATAGAGGTCCTAGTGGCCAGCCTCTCCATGGAGTAAAGTTCTAGTTGAATGTGTTTCAATTTGTGAAGACAAGACTAGGAGTGTCCTAGTAGCTAGATTGGTATTGAGCAGAGTTCGTTGTATTTCTTGTTGGTGTGCACTAGTTGAAGGAGTGGGATCTTGGGTAGAGATACCTAAAGAGTGTAGGGATAGTTAAGTACCCTATCAAGTCAAAACATTGGCCTAAAGAGACCCTAGTGAAGGATAGGGAGTGAGCAAGACAAAGTGTTACATCAATTAACAAGATCATTTTTGGGTAATTGTGTACATTATCATGTTGTCTTTACAGTGACTGTCCTCATTTGTTGAAGAAGAAAAGCATTAATGTGGTTCAATAGCAATACATTCAAGTGGAAATTACACAAGGGAATATCACTATGAGATGTCCTAAGTGTGACTGTCCTTGTCACAAATGAGGACATCTCACAGTGACTGTCCCTTGTGTAATTGCCACTTGAATGAGGACAGTCACTATAAAGACAACATGATAATGTACACAAGTACCGTGAAGGTAGTCGCAAGTTAGGGCTGTTTCATTGCATACCCGAAATAATGAAGACATTACAGTCCACAAAATGTTTGTGCTTGAAAGATGAACAAATAAAATTAAACTTCTAAATAACCAAAGCCGCTAACAATAAATTCAACACAGATATGTCCTCATTTCTGGGTATTTTAGCTCTGTAACAGCTGAATACCAGATTACATAATAATGACAAAAGAAAAATAAACCCAACGTACTCAGAAATTGTAGCTGTGATTTCGCGGAGGGAATCTCTCTTGGCGCTGTTGAAAACACAAATGACAACATTCTTGTTTTTTTTGCCCTTATATCCCGATGTGATTTCGCAGAGGGTTACAGTGCTGTTGAAAACACAAATGACAACGTTCCTTTTTTTTTTTGCCCTTATATCCCGACAACATCGCAATTGCAAGTTAGGGATGTTTCACTGCATACCCAAAATAATGAAGACGTTACGGTCCACAAAACATTTGTGCTTGAAAGATGAACAAATAAAATTAAACTTCTAAATAACCAAAGCCGCTAACAATAAATTCAACATAGATATGTCCTCATTTCTGGGTATTTTAGCTCTCTAACAGCTGAATACCAGATTACATAATAATGACAAAAGAAAAATAAACCCAACGTACTCAGAAATTGTAGCTGTGATTTTGCGGAGGGTTACGGCGCTGTTGAAAACACAAATGACAACGTTCTTGTTTTTTTTGCCCTTATATCCCGATGTGATTTTGCGGAGGGTTACGATGCTGTTGAAAACACAAATGACAACGTTCTTGTTTTTTTTGCCCTTATATCCTGATGTGATTTTGCAGAGGGTTACGGCGCTGTTGAAAACACAAATGACAACGGTCCTTTTTTTTTTGTCCTTATATCCCAACGTCGCAATGGCGACGTTGCCAAATGTATTGTCATCGCAATTGCGACAGTGTCGGGCTATATTTGAAAAAAAAAAGCCAAAACCGCATGACATTTGCCTATCGTCGCAAATTGCCGTTGCAATTTCACCCCAAATGTATTAGTGATCCATTCTATTATTTCCTTCATGCTCATTTTTTTTCTCAGTTTTCCATAACCATTCATGTTATTTGTATATTATGTTTGTTGTTCATTTCATTTACACATATGTATCCATTCTACTATTTCCTTCATGCTCTTTTTTTCCATCACTTTTCCATAACTTTTCTTGTTATTTGTATATTACGTTTGTTGTTCATTTCATTTCCACGTATGTATCCATTCTACTATTTCTTTCATGCTCATTTTCTTTTCAATTTTCCATAAGCTTTCCTATCATTTGTATTTTACCATGTTGTTCATTGCATTTCCATGTATCTATCCATTCATGTTTATTGTTGACGCGACACATCTTGTGTGCTTAAGAAGGAATGGCAATACATTTTGGTTGCAATAATGGGACAGGATCTTTGCTAAGTGTTTAGGGTGGTAACATATACGTAGGCAGTAAAGGTGTCAAGTAGTTACAATGAGGTGGCTACTATGAACATGTCTTGGGTTGATGTGTGTCCATGTTGTAGTGTTTTGATTGTATTGTGCACTATTGTTACTATTGTTTGATTCATGTTCATCTCACTTACAATTTTTAACACATTTGTGTTTCTATGCTATCTTTTGTGGATATTGTGTTCATGTCACTTGAAGATTTGTATTCCCTTATTTGTGCTCTTTCCTTCATGTTAATTTCACTTACTATTTTCTATACACTTATTTGTGCTCTTTCCTTCATGTTCATTTCACTTATTGTTTTCTATACCCTTACTTGTATTGTTTCCTACATGTTCATTTGGGTTACAGTTGTCTAAAATAACAGAAAGAAATCAGGTGACAAATAATTTAATATAATTTGCCAAGTATTTATGTGTTACTTGGTGTGACGTTTTTTCTCTTTATTATCCTTTCTCTTCGAAACTCCTATCTACTATTTCCTTCGTGTTTATTTCAGTTACAATTTTCTACAACCTTGTTTATAGTTATCTCTTCATGTTCCTTATTTGTGCTCTTTCCTTATTTAAATAGTAGAAAGGAGTTTCAAACATCAAGGACAATATAGAAAGGATATAATACTGAAACCTGAAAGTGAAATACATTTCAAGGCTTACAAAGAAACTGTGACATTGCTAAATAGCAAGGGCAAGGGTACACAAAATTGTAACAAAATGTATCTTCTGACAAGTATTATAATGTTAAGAACTATAAGGGTATACAAACTTGTAACTGAAATGTATGTCATCCTCTCATCCCTACTATCATTTGTATACCATATTAATTCATAACAACATGCATCTTTCAAACAATAATAAAACCAAACAAGGGAATTGTAACTCCGGTGTTCAAGCATCGTAGACACATTAAAGTACAATGTCAGACAATTGGAAAATGCAAAAGAGTTTTTCATTAAAGTGTCTTTGTTCACATTCTTTTCCAAGCATCAGTATGACATCTTTTACTATCATCTTGATTACATATTGTTCTTGTAGTATGACATATTTTACCATCACCTTGATTAATTGTCTTTTTCTATTACACATATTGTTCTTTTTATTTCCAACACAAAATAATAGTGTTCTTAATGTAGTACAATTTTTAGTATCATACTCATCAATTTTGTCTTTTTCTATTACACGTATTTTTCTTATGTAATGGTAGATGGGGAAGTCAAGTCGCTCGAAGGACAAGGAGCCTTCTCTACTGAAAAGAGCAACAACAAGGTTGTGTTAACATAAAAGAGATGTATCAAATCATCAACAATCTACAACCCCAACTCCACCTCCCATTGTCACCAATTCAGACCCTATTACACTGTCAGGATGGGATACTACATGAGTGAGAGTACCTAGAGTGATGATGTAATATAAATGGTGGTCTAAAATAGATATGGAAGGGACTCTAAATAATATTGAGGATGAAGACAAGTCGGTAAGGACAGCATCAAAGAAATGGGGTATTCCAACAACAACACTTTCTAAATGGTTGTGTGGTTTGACAACCACCTCCAAGAAAGGTCCCCAAAAATCCTCATCCCTGATGAAGACCATATCGTAGAGTAGGGATTTGAGATGGCTTGAATGGGTCATGGGCTTGAGATTATCAACTTGAGGGAAATTGTGGCTCAGGTATGTGAGAGCATACCCACCACTTTCAAGAATAGAATGCCTAGTAAGTCATGGTGGGTAGGGTTTAAGGCTCACCATCTAGAGATGACACTGCGGACAATGGAAGGCCTTCATATAGACAGAGCAGTGAACTTGAGAGAATCTATTGTGAAGTCTTTCTACAATACTTTGTCAAAAGCATATGATGCAAATCCTTATGGACATGGTCTCATATGAAACTAGCATGCAGGTGAGAGAAAATTGGTAATGAGGATACTTGCTAGAAAGGGAAGTTGCAATGTCTCATACATAATTCCCAAGAGTCATGAATGGGTTGCCATTCTTTATTGTGTGAATGCTTCTGGGAAAAGCATTCCAAGTTTCTACTTGTTCAAAGGAAAGAAGAAGTTGCAGAATTACATTTAAAAATGTGAACCAGGTGCTTGTATGGAAGCTCAAGAATATGCATGGATGACAAAGGAATTGTTCCTAAATTGGTTACACCACTTCACCCGGTCTATTTTAGGAGGGGTTTCACCAACTAATGGGGTGTTGCTAATATTTGATGGCCACGACAGCCATGTTGTTGTGACTACAATCCAAGAGGCCCGGATGCCTCAAATTGACTTGCTTACATTAGCGGCACACACATGTCACAAACTCCAGCCCCTAGATGTGAGTGTTTTTTCACCCTTCAAAGATTACTTTAAAAAAGAACGTGCCTTGTGGTTGGCCAAGTTCCCCAATGTTGAAATCAAAAGGGCAGGACTAGTAGAGATTGGCAACAAATATTTGACACTCGCATTGACTATCCCTAACATTGTAGCAAGATTTAAAAGGAGGAGGATATGGACCCTTAATCGTGATTCACTCAAGGATGACATGCATCCTACCAACACATTTGAAATTTACGGTGGCAAGGATGTTTCCATAGTGCAAAACATGCTAAGCCTATCTGCAATGAATGAAATAGAGAGCGTTGGATTATTATCACATCCAATAGCACCCACATATTTGGTAGATGGGGATGAGGATCTAGTTGTGAAATTGCAAGCCCCAGAACAAGATTCATGTTTTAGTTTCCCTACACCACCCACCACTTCTGTGCCTGAAATGGTACATTATTATGCAGAATACATGCAACCCAAAAGTGATGAGGATGCAAATATGACACAAGAAACATTTGAGGGTGGGAATCAGGAAGATGATACCACATTGTCACAAGTATGTGAGACACCTGATTCTCAACAAGAAATGTCCTTGACCAAGTTATTAATGCTACTTGTTCACATCATCAACCAAAAGCAAGGAAGATCTATTGACAGAGGGATTTGTTTGAGTCACCAATCCCAGTTGTTAATATCAGATGATTACATGGAATTTTTAATGTAGTAGGAGGTAAGGAAGAAACAAATGGAGGAGATAAAAGAGATGAAGAATGAGTGGATCGTAGAAAACAAGGCTGCATGTAAATTGGAAATGGAGAAGGAGAAGGAGATTCAGTGAAAGGAAAAGGAAAGGATGAAAGAACAAGAGAAGAAGGATGCAGAGGGAAGAAAAAACTGAGTGAAGGTAGTGAAGGAACATGAGGTTGAGGAGAGGAGGATTGAGGAGAAGTGTAGGGACTTAGAAAGAAAGAATATGTTAAACAATACATTCACTCCATCCATGCAGCTTCCTGAAGTCCATCCCGTAATGCAAGACATGATGAACATTAACATCCCAAGATATTCGATGGCTTATAATTTTACACCAACTTCACCACCAATTATGTCTATTGCATTTCATACTATAGTGGTGGGGTCCCAACATTTGTTGGTAGAGGTGGATATTGCAACCCAATAGAAGCCGGACTGAGTAGCTCATAAGGATCACTAGGGGAGGATAACATTTCTCTCATTGTACCATCAATATGATCTCCCATCTCACCACCACCAGTTGTTCCTACTTTGATCAGGATTAAATTAGGAAATACTGAAATCTAATTTTTTTCAAAGTTTCCTATGTTTTAGTAAACTGCATTTTTTAGGGTCTTCGGTGCATTTCTAGGTTGAACATCATCACTTCTAAAATTTGGTTCTAGATCTTTTGAATACCTTTCCAACACATCAAACGGTTCCTAATTCGGAGCTAGGACTAGAAAGTTATGCCTTCTCCAAGTGGACCTAATTTTTCTACATAGTTTTTTGATAATTTTTTATAGTTCGAATAGTTTATTTGTAAGAAATATTATGATGGCTCTTCATTTCATTTCCAATGGATTTTGATGACCCTTGGGATCCATCAAATTTGTATAAACTCCAATATTTGAATAGAATGGATCAGTTTTTGGTTTGCAATCTTGTTGTTCTCAATTTTCGTGTTGAATTTTACAATACTACAAGTATCACACCATGTATTGTAATCTGGTTTCATAAATTAGATCATACTCGGCTTCCATAAATTACATATGGTTTAGGTTTTTGGTTTATAGTGATTTTCTATGCATTTTATTTCCAGTATGTTCTATTTTGTTAACTAATATGTCAATGTGGGTAAGTTTAATGTGATAGGATGTTTGAGCCAAGATTTGAACAAGAAGATTTTGTAATTTGCAATGTATGTTGTTTAAAACTCCATCCTATCTATAATAGTGATATGTAAATGCAATCTACAACACGTAATATGATGATTGACTGAAGATGTGAACAATATAGTGTAGTATATGTTTTTACTTTCATTTCCATTATTGGGGATCAAGGGTTTAATAAGTTATTTGTGTGATGGTTTCACATGTTTCTTATGTCATATCTTCATCCACATCAATTTCAATTCCAATGTTGGGGATCAAGTGTTTAATTAGTTATCTCCTTGATGGTTTCATTGGCAATGCTTGAGTGCAACCTAGTCACTGAGTTTTGATATTTCAAATCCACATGGACATGTAATGGGGTTCAAACACTTAAGTGTGGGCCCCTTTCAACTCCAATATCATCAAACATTTTGGATCCTATACAATTATTGGCTCATCTCCCCTAACCAGTCAATTGTTCAAGACTATTATATTAGTTCACACCTTGTCCCAATCATCACATTACATGGACATACAAATGCATTAATACATACATGCATGGACATACATACATACATACATACATATATTTGCTTACATGCATACATACACATATACATATATTTGTATGTGTGTATGTGTGCAGGCATGCATGCATACATACATAGATATGTTTGTATGCATGTATGTATGCAAGCATGTAGGCATGCATACATACATGCATTTCAATTCATTAGTTTTAGGCTTCCAAATTGAGTCATAAGGGTTTACAATTTTATTTCCAATTTTAGGGATCAGGGGTTTATTGCGTCCTTTCCAAATGTGCATTGTAGTCCCAAAAAGGCTTCAAAAGCACCCTATAATAAGCATGTTGTAAATTTACATGTAAATAGAAAAGATTGTAAGTCACTACTTCCATATCTTTAATTATGTTTTTGTGAACTTCATTTGAAGTAAATTTAACAATATCCTCATTGCATGGTGCTTTTGATGCCTTTAATGAAATTGGGGAAAGCTAAATGGACAACATTAGCTTAATATTTTGACCATTACATATAATTCAGTGAATACTTAAAGCAATATAATTCAAACTGCATTACAGTCCTATAAAACTAAAGTTTTAAGTGCATTGCAATTGAAAAAGTGTTCACAACAATACAAAGTGCATTGCAATCCTAAATCAAATGTGTGTTGCAATCCTACTAGAGATTGAAAGCCACCTTGTTATTAAGGAAGTTTTAAAATTTCTATAAAATATAAAGAATTGAAATTAAGAACATTGAACACTAAATCTGAAACCCTCGAAACAATAAATTAAAATGAATTTTATGTCCCATTGGAGTGAAATTGAATTCAAGGAACATATAAATAGGAATGAAATTGGAGAGCATTAATAATCATATTTAACCCTTAATTGGTATTGTCTATATGTACTACACTAAGATTTCAGTGATCTTTAATATTGAAAATGAAATTAAAAGCCCTTAACAGTAAATTTGAAACCCTCCAACCAATAAATTGAAATGAATTCTATATCCCATTGGAGTGAAATTGAAACCAAAAAATATATAAATTGAAATGAAATAGGAAAGCATTAGTAATCACTTTGAACCATTAATTGGTATTGTCTATGTATACTACACTATATTTTCAATGATCTTTAACATTGAAAATAAAATTAGAAGCTCTTAACACTAAATCTGAAACCCTCCAATGAATAAATTGAAATTAATTGTATATCCCAATGGAGTGAAATTGAATTCAAGAATCAGATATATTGAAATGAAATTGGAAAGCATTAATAATCACTTTGAACCCTTAATTGGTATTGTCTATCTCTACGACACTAAAAACCAATGATCTTTAACATTGTTAATGAAAATAAAATCCCTTAACACTAAATCTCAAAACCTCCAACCATTGAATTCAAATAAATTCAATATTATTTCACAATATAGATAACTTATTAAACCCTTCTTTCCCAATATTGTAATTGAAATTGAAATAATCTACTAGAGTAAAATAGAGAACCCAAATCTTATAAAAGGAAATGAAGTCAGAAAGCATTATTAGTACCCTTAATAGTTAATTTGAAACCCCTAATCGCCAACAGTGGAATTGGAATTGAATAACCTTAACAATAAATGTGAAACCCTACAACAAAATAATTGTTACTGGAATTGAATTTACCCTTAACAATTATCAAGGGGTTCATCCCTAAAAGTAGAAATAAAATTAAAAGCCCTTAACACTAAATTTGAAACCCTCAAGCAAAAAATTTGAAACAAATTCTATTTGATTTTGTAATACAGAGAACTTAGTAAACCCTTGTTTCCCAACATTGTAATTTAAATTGAAAGTATCTACTACAGTATGCGAGAGAACCTAAAACTGATTAAAGGAAATGAAGTCGGAAAGCATTAGCAATTATATAAAAACCATCAAGTAGATAATAAACCCTCAACAATACATTTGAAACCCTAAAACAAAATAAATAAAAATGAAATTAAACACCCTAAACAATTATCAAAATATTCCTCCCTAAAAGTAAATTTGAAATTGCAGCCCCTTCAAAGTAAAATAGATAACCTAAGATTGATCAAATGAAATGATTTCAAAAAGAATAAACAATGACATTGAAAACATTAAAAAATATCTTATCAAACCCTCAATCCCAACAATGAATCTAAGTAAACTGAAAACCCTAAACACTAAATTTGAAACCCTACAACGAAATAATTATTTACAACTAAAAATGATTCCACAAACATACTACTTGTGAAAGCCGTAATCCCTTAAATTGGAAACCAAATTGCAAAACCGTAAATGTAGTTTTCAGAACCTTGAACAATCACATTGAAACCATCAAGCAGGTAACTTAGTAAACTATTAACCCCCAACATTGGAATTGAAACTAAAAACCCTTTACAATTAATTTAAAATCAAAGTAGGCAAATAGAAGCCTTAACACAAAATAATATGCAAACATGCAAAATATGCAGACATATAAAACATAAATAAGGAAAACCAGTAAGACCCTTAAAGCAGTAACATAAAAATAGTTCATAAATAGCACGTAAACCCTTAAACCCAAACATTTGCGAAACCCATTTGCATTATTTGTCAACCTATCAAGCGGAAATATTTTTAAACCCTTAAAGCCCATCTTTTTTGTAAGCTCAACCAACAAAACTTGTAAAATGAGAATACCTAAACACATAAATACATGCTAGGAGCTGAAATATGAACAAAGATGCTTGACAACAACCAAAAATAGAGTTTTCTTCTCTGTGAACATTCAAGTGACACAAAAACATAGGAGTATGATTTCCTTTAAGTTTAATAGTGTTAATGAACACAGTAAATCATGTTCACAAACACAATACAATGTTGAACAAACCCTTAAAAATTGAAGACAAGCCAAAAAATTAGAAAAGTGGAGGGTTTGTATTAGCCAAACAAGCAAACAAAAAAATAAAGAAAATTAATTGGCCCCAATGGTGAGAGGTGGCCTTAGTGAGGACACAGAGTTCTTCACCTCCATCAAACACCAGATGACACACGTAACCTCAAAATCCTGAGCATCCTACATAAATCTGATGGTTTGTCCTACAACCACAGAGAGACAAAGTGAGAAAAGTGAAAACAAACAAGAAAAATTAGATACAAACAAAGATAAACATGGTATAAACAAATAAAAAAGGGATACAAACCAACAAAAAATGGACAGAATCATAAGAAACCTACAAATTAAAAGTGAAAGGTGGTCCATGGCCGAGCAAATAATGGTAGCATTATGTTCATCTTTGGTTCTCTATTGAGTACATTTTGACTCCCAACTAACAGAAGACTCTAGAATGGGCAGGAATGAAATGGAATGTTAGGGGTCTTGATCCATGTAGATGAAGGTGTATTGAATGACGTTCTAATGGTAGATGAAGTCCGTTAAATGAAAATAAGGTAAATACACACATACTAAATGCAAAGTTACATGTTGTAGTGCAAGGTGGTTGCGAGAAGTAATGGTGGCAGGGTGGTGGATAGGATGTCCAAGTGGGAAAATGCCACATGTACACCGTAGTATGTAGCCAAGGAAAACCATAAAGGTTCACCTTGGTGCCCACACATGTCTTGGTCGACCCTTTGAAATGGTAAGTTTTTCCTACCTTGTGCCAATCAATGAGGAACACATGGTAGAGGTTTTCCAAATGTACTCAACTTTTGATTTTGGGTTGCCAACTAGGCCATATGAGGTGGTGAAAAAAGAATAGGATAGGGATCCACGCGGACCTTCAATCTTAGAGTGTGGATGTTCTAGCTCCTCTCCCCTACATTATAATAGAGAATAACATGCATGATCGATGCAACTAAAAGTATCATAACAATAAGATTGTTGTAAAATCATAATCCCTAATTAAATTTTGTACCATAGAATACTATTTCATAAGTTAAATACAACCAAACATTAAAGAAAAAGTAAGCTATAATCCATGGTTATTTTTCTATATGGTACATTTTCTACAACGATATGAATTTGTATATTAACTTGATATTTTCCACTCTAGAAAAGTAAGGTGAAGTTAGTCTCCACTTATTGTAAATAAAAAAGTCACATTTTGTACAATACTTATCAAATATGAACATATGAAAATTTGAAGTTACATGTATCAATGATAATGAAATTTTCCTTTTAAGTCAAATTGGAAGGATTTTAATCTATCTTGAGTTATTTTAATCCTTCACAGATGTAGAGAAAAATATATTGATGCGGAAGTAGAAAAATACTACTATTAGAGACTTAATTACAATTATTGTAAAGTTTCATTACCCAACCAAAATATTACCTCAACAAATTAGAGTCACTTTAAACACAATAGTTGCTCTTCACCAGTGAAAATATTACAATAAAACTGATCAAAAATATTATTTTGAAATTTTCATATAATCATCAAACACATCTACTATTCAATCATATGATGTAGTGCTACATTAATATCATTGTCCTATCATTAATTTTATTTGTCACACAAACATAAAATTATATTAAAAAACTCTTATTATATAAAAGTTTATTTTGAAATAGAAATATAATAGATATTTTATGATGGATATTGAATGTTTTGAGATTTTACCATGTAGTACTTTTTCTATCTTGAATGTAATATTAGATGACAAAATATTATTCACTTAAATGATGTCAATATTTGTGATATAGAGTGGAATCTAAACATTCATTATTATTTCATTCTATAATTAAAATCATTCAACTAATTCATGTTGTTGAACTCATTTGAATTTCCATTACATTGTTAATTGGTACAAAAGTGCAACTTATTCAATTATTATTCTTTACACTTTAATTAAAAAAAACTATTAAATAATTCTAATTTATTATATATATTTGAAGTAAAAAAAATATTATTCCTAGTCAACTCTTATATGTATAAGGCTATATAAAATGATTTGAATTTTACTACATAGAGATTTTTTTCATAAAATATGTATGAATTATTGGCAAATCAACTAATGTAAATTTAGAAACATACATTCACAATTCAATTTCATAAAAATAACAATATAGAGAATATCTCAATACAATCTAAAATAATCAGAATTTTACCCATATATTAATGCAATGCTTGAAATAATTTTCATATAATAAAACATATAAACCTGATACATAACTAAAAGATGCATCAACAAAAATTAAACTCAATCATTGTTGGCAAGTAGCTAACATATGTGCACATTGATGTTTTTATTATTGGCAACACTTATCTCTTAGATCATCGCAAGGCATCTGAATGCTATTTTGGTAATCAATGATGTGAAAAATACTTAAGTCCATAGTTAGTTCCTGACAGACCATCTTAGTATTTTGGTCAGCGAACATGGTACAGAGAGAGTTAACCTACGTGAAGTTACAGTTGGGTAGACAAATGTATGGAGGATACTCAAGAAATATTGCAAGTGTTTTGGATGTGAGGTGATAGAGATACAATTCTTTAAGTGCATGCAAAGACATGAAATAGTGCAAGAGGGAAAGAGAAGAAGTATAAGTCTTGTCCGGCTTATGATATGATATTTATTGTATTTGTTAAGGGCCCAATGATATTGTAATGTGGGAAAAGCTTCACAATGTAATTTTTATTTTGTAAATGTCTAAGGACATGATGGAAGGCCGACCCTAGGGACTATACTCTTAATCGGGTATAAGTACGTAATGCTATTTTGTATTTCTTGGGTGTGTGTGTGAAGATGATCAACGAAGTGTAGGCTGAGAAAGAGTGAGAACATAGATTGCATGACATGTAGAGGTGAAGTTCTCATGTATTTATTATATTATCTCTTTTAATACTGGACAATAAGTCCAATTTTGTAAGTGCAGTGTGCACAACTTTTGTGTACCTCTAATAGGGTTTATCAGTCCTCTAACAAGTACTTGCCTATTATAATACTCAGCTCCTAATAGGGTCTCTATATTATAGTGCATATATTTTTGGGTACCATCCCCACTGGGGTTTTCCTCAAAAACAAAATATGGTGTTATGAGTTCTCTTGTGTGTGTGTACTTATTGTGCATTATTGTATTAAATTTATTATTTGTTAATTGGTTAAGAAAGAATATAAAATTTTGTGATATTGATTCACCCACCCCCCCCCCCCCCCCCCTCTTAGTATCATTTAATCATAACACACCATGCCTTATTTACATCTCATTAGGCCTAAGGCCTACTTGCCTACTTACATATAACATAGAATGAGCAATAAACTATCTATAACTAGAAATTGTGTGCTTGTGGGAGGGAAACATAATTATCCTAAAAATAATTTAGTTAGGTTGGATGAGCAATTGAAGTTAATGCAGAGTTCATAAATAAAGTTATGGCTTGAGTACAAGTTGTAGTTCCAAAATACTTGTCAGACTCTGACGTTGGTTGGATGATCAAAGTTGGAGTTCAATATAGGATGAATAACATATACAACTTATTCACCATATTATTGTCACTAAAATAATTGGTATTTTTTGGAATCCTTAACCAAGTCAAAGATTTTTATAGTTCAAGAAGCATGTTGAATAGACAACAAAAGAACAAACTGGAAACTATAAAATTAATTTTGGATTGTATTGGGTGAAAAATTGAAACGACCTTAAAAAAAGATGATAATTATAGTAGATAAATAGACTATAATATTGAGAAGTGGAAATGATAGAATTAACGCTTAATAATGCACAATCATGTTAATTGAATTATAATGTGACATTGTCTTACATCTTACTTTATCTTCTTATTTTACATAAATAATAATATAGTGCATATGGCTGGAATTTCAATAACTACAACAATACAATTTGAAAAGAGAGTGCACATTACTAAATTAGAAAGTATTTTCACCGATTAGGAACCTTGAGCTACAAAAGGGACAACTCTAACTTTGACATATAAAAATCATCTCTAACATTGTTTTTGATTAAGGCAAAAGTAGGTTTTACATGGACCCGAAACCAGTTACAAAAAAAGAAAAAAGATAGAGCATTAATGTTTTCAAAATGAAACACTTGCTGGAAAACAAAAGCAGGGACCAAGAACCGCACAGTTCAATAGTAGATACTAAAAGAAAAACAAACTACAAAACAACTACCAACAAGAACTAGCTAATTATTTGTTATCATTTCTTCAGCCTTCTTCTGAAGGTCTTCCATCTTCTGGATAGTCTCTTGCAGCTCCTTCAGTTCTTTCAATTTTTCAAGGACCTTCCTCTGGATGCGCCCTCTAGTTCTCATCCTCGGACTAGTATTGCCAGCATCCTCATCGATGGTGATTATTGTTCTTTCTAGCAAGTTCCTTTCCAGATAGTTATGCAACATATTCAGATTCATAATAGTCACCTTCAGTCCCTCATTGTTGCGGCTCAGAACACCTTTTATCATACTGTCATGGTTGCTAATTTTGGCTTCTAAGTCTTTCATCTTGTCATTAACTATCTTGCTCATCTCAATAGTACCATCCTCATTTTTATTTTAGTTTTTCACCTTATCAAGAACCTTATTTTCCATCTTTCCCAGCTTAGTAGTCATATTTTTCATGGTATTCTCCATTTCCTGGTTCTGGAGTTTCATTTCCTGCATTTCCTTTTTCCATTCCATATTCTTATCCTGACTCTCGGCATTATTCTCCTCCTCTTGCAAAGTAGCTTCCCTCAAGAGGATTAAAGATTCCTCTTTGTTGTTGTTGTTCTCCACCATGGTCGTCTTCTCCATACTTTCCTTATTTTCTTTCCTTTTGTCTTCTTCTATTTCATTTGAAGAGGGGGTCTTACCAACCTCCTTACCTTCATTTTCTTGGCCAGTCGTAATTCCCACAGTAAGCCCCTCATTATCATTACCATCCTCATCTCTGTTCTTACCATCCCCAGAATCTGGTTTAACATTGTTCATATTTTCTTCCACATGGGCACCCTGAAAAGTGATTTCAGCCTCCATAGAAGACACCTGGGTGTCATCTTCCTCTTTCTCAGCCCCCCCATTAAGATCAAGGGTATCTTTCATGGCTTCTTCAGTTGAATTTTCCTGGGCCTCTTCTTCTTCCTCATCCGCTTCCTCCTCTTCATCTCCATCTTCTTGACTGTTCTCCTCCTTATCATCATTCTCCTCCTTATCGTCTCTGACATTGTTACATTGTACATATTACAAGAGTTTTAATAATTTAAATTCAGAAAGTATAGTGAAAGGAATATTAAATCTTTGCAATTCCTTACATTTTACCTTACTGTCTAGGAAAGCCTTGAAATGCGATCTATCTATGATAAATATGACATGGTGAGGGACATTCATAGAATTATTGTAGCCAAAATAATGGTTAGCAATAGTTAAACACCCTACAAATCTCAATTTTTTTCCAACGCTAATTTTTTTCAATGTAATTTGATTTATCGAGAGTAGTCAACTATGTTTGATTGTGACAATTAAGGCCAAGGCTAAAATGGTATTTGTATTCTTTCTAATTCCTTCTATTATACCTTATAGTTTGGGCAAGCCTTGGAATGTGATCTATCAATGATAAATATGACATGGTGAGCCACATTCATAGAATTATTATAGCCAAATAATGGCCAACAATAGTTAAACACCGTTTAGACCCTAAATTTTTTCAACCATCATTGATAGTTGCATGCCAGAGTTTGTGACAATTAAGGCAAATTATAAAATGTTATTGTGCCCCTTAACCTAACAAAGCACTTATAATAACTAAAAAGATAGAACTGAAGTAGTATTTTACAAAGTTCCCTTGTTCTATAGTGCTTCCAACAAAATTCAATGCAAAAAAGAGGAAGAAGATGATAGTTCCATAAGAATCCTTTGGAGACAATCAAAGAACCTAATATTGTTTGGGCATTTGTTAGAAATTCCCTTCTATGACTACTTCCCCTCTTATTCTTTCTTTGTTCATCCTATATTTTAGTGCATTCGATATCATTGTTTATGAATCTACATAATTCCAAACACCATAATTAAAAATAATGTCAATATTACAATGGTATCATCCTCCTTAACCTAACAATAATTATAGGAAATTGGAATTAGAATAAAATATTGTACATTGTTCCAACTCCAACTTCAAGATAGCAAGAAATGGGCTAAAGAAGGAGAAGACAAAAATGAAATGATAGTCAATCCCTCCTCATCCCCATTAATGATGGTGGAGCATTCTTGGGAAGGACAATTCTACACCCCAATGTTGTTGGTGAATTGTTTGGAAGTATCACTTATTAAGTAGCCCTCCCTATCATTATTTCCAATTCTATCCATCCTATCTATTACCATGATTTATTTCTCCTCACATATATAATTAAATATATGAACAATAAATGACATCATCATGCTTAAGCTACCAATCCACTTATATGAAGGTAGGCAAGAGAACTGGAAACACTTCACTAAACAAACAATTATTTTCATCTCTTCTTTTTATTTGTAATAGAGCTCAAGTGGTCACTAAATAAAATTGATGGTTTGAAATAGTACAAATATTCTAATTTAATTGCATATTGGACCATCATAAATTGTAAGCTCCTTATGGGTATGTATAATTTCATGTTTGTTTAGCACCCACCTTAGTGTGCTTTCATTTTAATATACATGGCAGGACTTCACATGGTACTTAATGAACACCTAAATTCAAATATGAGTCATATTCACCAAAAAAATTATGTGAGCCCTTATTTCCAAGTGTGCTCCTTTATTATTTCTCTACTTCAATCATTTATTATCCAACATGTGCCCTATCTTACTATTGCTGGCCTTTGTTCTTCTTCCCAACCTTGTAATAAGTTATGCCTCAAAATCCAACATCAACTCATTATGTGGGATTTGTGATCCCGATTTCATGTCTGATTGGTGGAAAGATGATACCCAAGGCATCCTTTTCCTCATTTTTTCATCTAAAATTTGAATCAGGGGTCTGCCTTGTGGTTTTAGCAAGATTTCCAAATTTGTGTCGGTATTTTGACCTCTGAAATATTGTGAGAGGTATCAAAGAAACCTATCTCTCCTCATTTAGACATAATGCATGTTGGATTTCAAAAGATCTCCTACCATTTTGCATCTAAGCATCATCAAGAAAGATTTCAAGCATTCTAAGGCGTTTTCAAGGAAATCTTCTCCATTTCCATCAAGCTTCTTTCCCTCATTGAAGGCCAAGAAAAAGTTTATACCATCAATGAAGAAGATCAAAGTGCAAGCATTTATCCAAATTTATTCAAGTATACAAGTCTTTCTTCTTCTCAATCAAGCATTGTAGAAAACTACAACATCCATTACACAAGGTTGTGTCTTTCATGATTTTATTTTGGGTGCATCAACATACTTGATCACATTCAAAGATGCATTTGCATTTCCAAGGTATGATATATTTAATTATTTAAATCTAGCCTTTGTTATATGATAGAATGCTTTCATTTAATCTATTTAATTTCAAGGTTGATTCTAAATTGGGGTTTGATCAAGGAAAACCCCTCTACACAACCTTTTCCTTATTTTTCTATGTGCAGGTATAGGTGGAAAACCTACTATTTTAGATTTGGAAAGTATAGGACTTGATAGACAATGTAGAATTTAGATCATCAAAAAGTACTAGGAATAGGATGGCCCAATAAATCTCTTCTTTAGAATAGAATGGCCTGGGCGATCTCTTCCCTGTAGATCTACTTCAAACTGAAACCTTAGGTTAGTACTATCATCTAGTTATTTTTTTGGTTCTTATAGGTTAATGTATGTTCTCTATCATTCTATGTAACCCAAAACTTGTTATTTTGGATTTTTTTTGTCTTCGATCTTGCATCATCCAATCATATTCCCTTAAATCCAACTCATCTATTTATTATAACAAAGGAATAGTTCACTCATTCAACACTTAAGTCATCTTAAGCCTTGTTCTTTAGCATCATTTTGCAACCTATCAATCCCCCTTACATCCCATTTTCTTACAGTACACATACATATCTTGAAAGTTGTAAATAACAAAAAATGAGGGTAAAAAAAAATACATTTAGGGGAGTTAACATTTATCAAAACACATGCAACCCTTGGGGAGATAGAGGACAGAAAAAAGATGACTAACATGTGTCCAATCAATATTAGTAGTGATAAATGAGGTTCGTTAATCGAGGATTGGAACATGTCACAAATCATGAAGGAAATCAATTTTTTATGCCAAGAAGTATTTTTTGTGTGTACAAAAGCTACTCAAGTACATTTCCATGCTCTATTCCATCTAGGCCATTATTAAATAGGTACACTTGACAACTTGTCAAAAAGACTGAGGTTGTTGAACAATGTATGAGAATGCCTAAAATATAGAATCGTGTTAATCAAATATCACTCATGTTGAATATTGAGTGTTTTTAAAATTATTTTTAATTAAAGTCAGTAATGATGACTAAGATTCATCAATTGATGATTGAGAGAAATGATAAATTAGGAATAAAATTAATTTTTGTAGAGGGGAAGTAATATGATTGGTCATTAAAAATCATAAAAGTACATCTCCATTATATCAACTACAAATATTGTTATTAATGAGTTAGATTTCCCATCCACTCGAAAAGGGTACTTCCTGAACAATGAAAATGCCATGAAGTGACATGGTTGACAGTTTATTGAGTTCCACTATGCATCTTGTTATAAATCAATAGAAGTTTTTGAGCTTGTGGAAAAGATTCAATTTTTTTTTTCATATCCTAGCATTCATGAGGGAAGTAAGATAACATAAATAATTAGACTAGATAAAACTATCAGTGATCGATTACATTTTATTTTGAGTGATAAGGGTAGATTAAAGACTGACCATGTGATTATGTAACTTAAAAACTTGTAAACTATTCATCCCAAGTGGTAGTAAGGTGATTGACCATTTTTTGAACTTTCCAAGCAAAGAGAGTAGTTGCATTGTAATTGACCTTGATAATTCAATAGTAAGTGATTTTGTAGGTATGTAAATAAAAGAAGCCAAATTTTTTAAAAAACTATTAGAGTTTGTTAATTTAGAGATTTATGACTAAAGTGTATGATGCAAGTATTAATAACCACATATAGAAAACATAACCTCAAGTACTACAGAATCATACATATTAAATAGAATTGTTTGTTGGTAATGCACAAGGAAGAACACTAATAGTGTTGCAAAACAATTATTCATAATCTATTAATAATAAATTACAATGTGAAATCAATTATTACATCCTTCATTGATAACATTATTTCCAATTCTATCCATTCTAACTTTGACTGGTATTGGTCTCTCCTTGCCTACCAAACAACATATGTATGGAGTTTTTTGAGCAGTGTTGAGGTTACTGCCCAAATTTGTGATATTTGAAGCATTTATCTAAAATTTGATTGCCAAGTGAAACATGTGGTATTGCATGACATAATCGATGTCTTCATTATTCACCCTATTGTTGATGGAACACTATTAGGAGATCCAATTATTTTACAACCCTAGTTGAGAGGGAATAGTGTCACTGCTATCATTCTTTTCATTTTTGACACTTCCTCTGCCTCATCTTCTTCTTCTTCAACCTCTCAAAGCTCTCTAGTTATTCATCTTTTAGAGAAAGGCCGAGTTCTTGGAAGAAGAACACGAGCATCAAGTGGAAATGGTGTTGACATAGTGATAGACCCCAAAGTCATCACCATTTTAGTAAAAAGTTCTCTTGAAAGAGTATTTCCTTCTTGCATTCTTTTTAATTATGTCCATCCTATTTCTCACACCAATTAGAATGTCCTTACTTTGAAAGTACATAAGCATAGGTAGAAAAAATTACAACCATTGCATTTATTCAATAGTATTGTGGTCATTAATCTAATGACCATGTTACAGGGAAAAATATATACAAAATAATAAAAAGTTCCCACCTTGCTTGATATTTATAACAAAGTTATTTGGGATATCAACTGATTAAAGATAGAACACCCTAATTAAATAAAGGTGACGATTACATACCCTAAATAGATTCTAATTTGATCGCATCAATTTTTTGAATAGTGGAAATGAAAGGAATCGCACTTCAAATTATACAATCATGTCAATCAACATTTATCATGTTGAAAGTGGAGTTGTTCTTCAAAACTTGTAATATACGCAATGTCAGTAGAATAGAAAGATAAAAAATATACTTTAAGTTACATATAATAAATGTTACGGATGATTTATTTGTGCCAATGAGTTAAGTTTAGACAAGTTCAAAGAAAGTTTCACTTGTAGTTTGGCAATTTGGTCCATAGAAAATGTAGTCTGTGAAAAAGGGAGAACAAATATAGAATTTAGTATAAAGCGCTTAGGCTAGTAACACAAATTTTAAACAACCTATGTTGGATTAACCTTAGTTCATCCAAAACTTAGCTAAAAAACTCTTTTCGAATGTGGACATTAGTTTCAGAACTAAAGTCTGACACCAAAATGACCAACAAAAATTTCAAAGACCTTGTGTGACATCAACCTCAATGCGTAAAAAATGTAGTTGAATTTGTTGCATAAAAAACTAAGTTGTCATTAATAAAACCAGATGAATGCTTCTTGGCATGGCATTCCAGAACCATCTATGGCTTCTAAAAATTGAACACTAGTATTGTCAAAATACGATAATTAATTATGTAGATCCTCTAAATGTTAATAGATGATTTATAGACTTTTCAATATGCCTTAACCTAATAGTAATCTACAACTTGAACAATGAGAACTTTACACAATTGCCTTATCGGTAATTTTCCTTAACAAAACTTATTATATAAAAGGTAAGAATTTGAATATTCAAAAGATAGTTACATTATTTCATATTTTATTACCTTTTGCTTCAATAATATTTAATACACACCTATTTCGTAATTATTTTTCACCTAATCAGTGACACCAACAAGCCAAACATATATTACATTAATGTAACTAAATACATTAGAATGTTGAAGGTTGATTTTGTTTATGACAACAACCACATTTGAGATAATATGAGAAATGCAAAATTGTGCATTGACACGACTATGTTATGATACAAAAATAAACCGACGAGTAACCCCTATCCAATTATTTTTGAATCTAGCTGGGAAAATAGCAAATTACTACAAAATGGTCAAAACCCCACTAAAACTTGACATGCCTAGACTATTCATTTCCACTATACAAATATGAAAAAAAGAGAGGAAAACCCCAAAAAGATGATGGGCAATTATAGAGTATGTAGAGCCACTAAAAATGAAAGAGCCTAAGGGCCCAAATTGGTCCTATTTGGCCCACCAACATCATTTCTAGTATGTCTATGCCAACCAATAACAACACTCCTATCATTCCTACATTCAATATCCTATATATCACATACAAATTTGACACCAAAGGGTTCCCCCTCTCAGTCATTTCTAAGCCCTTCTTTACAAGGTATAGTTTAATCTATTCCCCATCTTTAATGAGCCTCATAATAATAAGCTTTTGGGGAAAGTGCAAGCTTCTAAGAATCTCTACCTACTAATTCTAAAAACTATCCATAGGCTAAGAAAAAAGAATAGAGAACCTTGTAACTATTCCACCCCTTGCATGAAAACCAATTTAGTCTTTTGGTAGGGAATTGTATGATTCTCATAAATGTTGGCCAACTCTAAATCCAACTAGCCCAAAACTGCATTCTTGAATAATTTATAGTATATAATTCCTGCAAAGACTTTACAACCCTTGATTAAGATAATTGTGGCAAAAAATACACCTATGATGTCTATGTTGACTCTATATATGTGATCGATCATGATGAAACTGTAGCCCAATTTCTTTTTTCACTGGATGCATGATAAGAAAAGTGGGTTGTTTTTCTTGCACTCGCCTATCTATAGCTTCTCTGAGAAAGGACATTTACAGTTTGCTTTAAAATAGGAAAATATGGGAATCCATGGATAGAAGAGATAAAAGAAAAAAAAGCTAATGAAAACCAAAAATAAACTCCAAAGGGAAAATGTGATACAAGAGCATCTTGGAGTAATTGGCAATCTCGTATCACCAAAAATATGTTTGTGTTTGGTTTTTGGTTTTGGTAGTTACTCGGTGGACGAGTTCAGTGTTCGGTTGCTTCTTGATAATGTTCTTCACCAAATGGGTTTCGGTGTCCTATCACTGATTGGTGCTAGTTACTCTGTGTTATGGTTCACTAACTAGTTTATTTGGAGTTATTTGGCATGACCGACTTATGAATTTAATTTAGAGTGTGTGCCTCGTGATGTGGATTGACCATTGGATGTATGGGGACCTATATCTGGATCGATGCTTTCTCCTATGTAGATTTAATGCTTGTTGCAAGCTGACTAATGGATAACATGTTTCATGAGTTTGTTTCATGAATTTGACAGATGTTTTGTATTTAATTTTGTTGTAAAGTTGACTGATGTTTTGTATTTAATTCTTGTTGGAAAGTTGACTTGTGGCTCTGATGTATAAAAGAAAGGCTGTAAAAAAAGGATTAGTTAAGAAGTAGTAGAGATAGATATGTGAATGTTTAGCAGAGCTAGTGGCTAAGTGTTTGGCTTAGGAGACAAGGAGGATGCTTGGTGGCTTGTGAGCACAATTTTAAATCTGCCTTGGTGTTTCTACCAGTTCTTGTGGTTGTGCAGATCTGGACTACCTAGGTGATTATTGGATCTTGCGAGATCTATATTGTATTTGCTTATGTAATTGGCCATAACCAAGAAGGCCTTACAACTCGACATGTTACATATAATGCTCTATTATTGATGAATATACGTTGAATTCTATTTATTTCTTTTTGTTCCTATGTATTTACGTTGTGCTGTTGTTAGCTGCAAGGTTTGGACTATCCATTCTTGGATCCTCCATCCTTGACTGCGTCAGGTGGTATCAGAGAAAGTTTTGATCTGGTTAGTGAAAGTTTATCTGGTTGATTCGAGTTGCAGATATGTGTTCCTAGACTTGTAAAACCATGTCTAATTGTTCATGCGGAGTAGCAGGTTGTGATCTGACTTGCAAACAACTTGGAGGTTGTCACAAGGTGGCCGGGTTTGGGGTTTGTTGCAGAGGGTTTTCAAAGGTCTTGGGAGATGCCTCTAAGAAGATTGGACCCTAGGGAAATTGTAGATCTCTGTGATGTAGTGGAGACAAAGATAACATAAAAGATTAGATTGGATTTCAGATCTGAAATGGTGGTAATGAAGAATGAGATAGTCTTTGAGATCATGAGAGCTATAACTAGTATACTAAGGAACCTTGGAACTGAGGATGGTTATGAAGAATTTGTTAAAGATTTTGAGGCTATTGGATCGAGTGGAGAAGATAGAGCTAATCATGTGGAGAGATCTATGGAAGAAAAAATTGATTGGTTGGAGAGATCTATGGCTCAGTTGAGTACAAGTCACCGAATGGAGGTTTCTAATTTCTCAAGAACATTGAAACCCGAGGAACTAGTTGATTGGATCAGTGAGTTAGAAGAATAATTTATGCTAGAAGATATTGGAGATCCTCTTAGAGTGAGGTTAGCACAGACTAAACTAAAGGACATGTTGCTTTATGGTGGAAATAATTGCATAGATATAGAGAAGAAGAAGGTGAAATGAAGATCAATCGGCGGAGGATGATGGTGGAAAAATTGAAGTCTAAGTTCATACCTGTTGATTATGAACTTTATTTGTTTAAGAAGTTACAGAACCTAAAACATAAGGAGATAACTATGAAAGACTATACTAAGGAGTTTTACAATGTGACTATTCGGTCTGGACATAGAGAACTTTCTAAAGAAAAGGTAGCTCGATATGTTAATAGTTTGAGATTCAATATCTAGGATGAGATTGGCATGTTGAAGATTGATTCAGTTGAGGATGCTTACTAGTATGCCCCGAAGGCAAAAGATAAGCTAAAGAGAAGACATCAAGGTAATTCTTGAGGGAAGGAGAAGCAAGAGCAGTCAGTAAAAGATAAACTGATAGTTGAGGATGAACCAAAACCTGTTGATCTGAGGAGAAGGATAGGTACAAGTGGATTCAAAGGTACTTGTTATAACTATGGAGAAGAAGGACATAGGTCATTTGAATGTTTCCATGCAGATAGGAAGCTCGGTAATAGCAAGAATGTTGTGGTGTATGAAGATTCACCGAATGAACCTGAGAAAGAAAACTTTCTAGTTTGGAGAATACTGCTCAGTAATAAGGTGGTGGAACCTTGTCAGAGGAGGAATTTGTTTAGAACCTGATGTAAGTTTGGAGGTAAATGTTGTAATGTGATTATGGATAGTGGTAGTACTAATAACCTTTTTGTTGAGGAGATGGTACAAAAACTTGGTTTGAAGAGAGTGAGATATCCTTGTCCTTATAAGATCAGTTGGCTACAAGATGAACATGCTTTAGAGGTGAGGGAATAGTGTTATATTGATTTTCAGATTGGGCAATATAGAGATCAAGTGTTGTGTGATATTATGGAGATGAGTTCTTGTCACATATTGCTTGGTAGACCTTAGTAGTATGATTGTAAGGTTGTACATGATTGTGTCAAGAATTTATTTACTATTGAGAAGTATGGAAGGAAGTTTTCCCTAGTTCCTTTGTAGGATACAAAACTTGATGGAATGAACCTGAGCTTTGGTAGAAGGACTAGGTTGAAGGATTTTGAAAGGGTTAGAAATCAGCAAGGAGGACAGACTTGTGGCTTGTCAAGGAAGGATTTGAGAAGGCAAAGAAAACAGAAGTGGATCCAAGGAAAGAGTGTCTCGATTGAGGACTCATAAGACATGCATATCAAGGATTAGTTTGGGATCTATGTGTTGAATCCTGAAAGATATTCGTTGAGATTCTAAGAATGTCTTTTTTGTACTTGGGGTGTCTGGTGTAGGAGCATCCTAGGGTAATTGGCAATCTTGTATCACCAAAAATATGTTTGTGTTTGGTTTTTGGTTCTGGTAGTTACTTGGTGGATGAGTTTGATGTTCGGTTGCTTCTCGATAATGTTCTTTACTGAATGGGTCTCAGTGTCCTATCATCGATAGGTGTTGGTTGCTCAGTGTTATGGTTCACCGACTAGTTTATTTAGATTTGTTTGGCATGAATGACTTATGCATTTAATTTGGAGTGTGTGCCTTGTGATGTGGATTGACCGTTGGACATATCGGGACCTATATTTGGATTGATGCTTTCTCCTATGTAGATTTAATGCTTATTTCAAGCCGACTGATGGATAACACGTTTCATGAAGTCGACTAATGTTTTTTATTTAATTCTTGTTGTAAATCCTAGTTCTGGTTGTGATGTATAAAAGAAAGGTATGGGTAGCACGTAAAAACAAAAACAAAAACAAAAAAGTACTTAAGAAGTAGTAGATATAGATTTGTGAATGTTTAGCAGAGCTAGTGGCTAATGTTGTTAGGATTAACAAGGCAGAAATAACAATTATGTGCAAATATAACTAATATCAGAAAATAATAAACCACACAGAATAGAACACAATGGCACACAGATTTAACGTGGTTCACCCAATCCCTGGGCTACGTCCACCAACAGCGAGTCCAATATTATTATTATCCAGTGATTACAACCTGATTACAATCCGTAATCCCTTACAGCCCAATTCTACCGCAAGTACTAAAATTATACATCGTAAAAATCCCTAACCCTAAGCCATATTATACAATATTTTCCCGCTTTAGGGTTAGAATGAGTTATAAGTAGTCGGCCCAAATAACCGAAAGGATTTGTTTTGCGAGGTCGGGAGGAAAAGTGTACAGTACTTTCCTGGATAGTACTTTCCTGATTAGTCACCACAAGCTAACAATCTCCCACTTGGTGACTGATCAGTATCCACACTATACTAAAAAACCTCCCACTTGGAGACTGATCCTGTAGCAATACCGCTACCCACATGAGGCTCCCACTGGATTGAACCACCTTGGACTCAGTTGTTCCTTTATTTTGTTCAGTCTAAAAGACCAACTGAAGCTGAACATGAGTTCAACTTCTCCCTTGTTACTACCTTGGTAAACATATTTGCTGGATTATCATCAGTATGAATCTTTTCCAGCCTTAACTGTCCATCATCCAAAACTGATCGAATGAAATGGTACCGCAACTGTATGTGTTTTGTCTTTGAGTGCAAAGCAGAATTATTTGCAAGATGAATGGCACTTTGGCTATCTGTATGTAGAAAATTATCCTTTTGTGGATGTCCCAATTCTTCCATGAAGAATTGAAGCCATATCATCTCCTTGGCTGCCTCTGTAGCAGCAACATACTCTGCCTCTGTAGTGGATAAAGCAACCACCTTTTGTAGTCGAGAAATCCAACTCACTGCTGTCCCACCAACAGTAAATATATAACCTGTAGTACTCCGCCTGCTATCTATATCTCCTGCCAAATCTGAGTCAACATAGCCTTGTATAGTAGTAGTAGAACCCCCAAAGTGTAAACACTTACTGGATGTGCCTCTCAAATATCTGAGAATCCATTTGACTGCATTCCAATGCTCAATACCAGGGTTACTCATATAACGGCTAACGACTCCCACTGCATGTGCAATATCTGGCCTAGTACATACCATAGCATACATTAAGCTCCCTACAGCTGAAGCATAAGGTACCTTAGACATTTTAGTCTCTTCTTCTGGTGTCTTGGGACACATATCCTTAGTCAATTTCAAATGACCAGGAAAAGGTGTGCTGACAGCGTTGGCATTTTGCATACAGAAACGTTGCAACACCTTCTCAATATAATCAGCCTGAGATAGAGACAATTTCCTATTTTTTCTATCTCTACAAATTTTCATACCAAGGATTTGTTTTGCTGCCCCCAAATCCTTCATAGCAAAAGATTTTGCTAACTGTTGTTTCAACCCCTTAATGTGATCCATGTTAGACCCAGCTACAAGCATATCATCAACATATAAACATAAAATAATGTAGCTGTCATCATCCAACCTCTTAAAATAAACACAATGGTCAGAATGACACCGACTATATCCATGCCCATTCATAAAAGTGTCAAATTTAATATACCATTGCCGAGGTGCTTGCTTCAAGCCATATAAACTTTTCTGCAATCTGCACACCAAATTCTCCTTACCCTTGACCTCAAATCCTTGTGGCTGAACCATATATATTTCTTCATCCAAATCACCATGAAGAAAGGCTGTTTTAACATCAAGCTGCTCTAAATGCAAATCTTCAGTAGCCACAATACTTAAAACAGTACGAATAGAAGTCATTTTAACAACTGGAGAAAAAATCTCATCAAAATCAATACCATGTTTCTGTGCAAATCCTTTTACAACTAATCTGGCTTTAAATCTTTTCGTACCTCCATCCTCTTCTTTGATCCTGTAAACCCATTTATTCTGTAAAGCCCTTTTACCTGCAGGTAACTTACATAAATCCCATGTCTGATTTTTCAGCAAAGAGTCCATTTCATCTGTCATTGCAGACTCCCACTGAAGCTTTGTATCCACCTGCACAGCTTCATTATAACATTCAGGTTCACCAGCATCCGTTAACAGAATAGAATACAAAGATGGAGAAAATCTTTCTGGAGGTCTACTTAGCCTTGTTGACCGTCTAACACTCACTGGGGTGTGTGGTATTTGTTGTTGCTGTTGTTGCGGAGCATAAGGAACTACTGGAACATGAACTTGTGGAGTATCATCCAGTACTACATAGTCATTTTCTTTCTTCTCATGCTGCAGCAACAAATCTTTGTACAATACTTTCTCATTGAATATGACATCCCTGCTTCTTACAATTTTATGATTTTCAAAATCCCAAAGCCTATAACCAAATTCATCAATGCCATACCCAACAAATACACATTTCTTTGACTTAGCTTCGAGCTTGGTTCTATTTTCAGAATCTATAAGTGCAAAAGCTTCACAACCAAAGGTTTTGAGAAAAGAATAACTCACCTTCTTACCACTCCATGCTTCCTCTGGAATACCACAGTCCAAAGGAGTAGAGGGGCCTCTATTGATTAAATAAACAGCAGTGTTCACTGCCTCTGCCCACATATTTTTGGGCAGCCTAGCATGCAACCTCATACTCCTTGCACGCTCCATTATTGTCCTGTTCATGCGTTCAGCCACTCCATTTTCTTGTGGAGTCCTTGGTACAGTTTTCTGCCTACGAATACCATTAGAGGAACAATATTCTTCAAATTCTGTGTTGCAATACTCACCACCATTATCAGATCTGAGACATTTTAACTTTTTACCAGTCTCAGTCTCAACCAAGCATTTCCATTTCTTAAAAGTTTGAAATACATCAGATTTCTGTCTAAGGAAATAAATCCATACTTTTTTTGTTGCATCATCTATAAATGTAACATAATATAGAGAGCCACCAAGGGAAGATACCTGAGCTGGTCCCCATACATCTGTATGCACAAGCTCTAATCTCTCATTTTTCTTTTCCTTCCCACTCTTCACAAAACTAACTCTCTTTTGTTTTCCATAAACACAACTTTCACAGAAATCCATATTGACACATTTCAGACCAGGTAAAACTTTCTTTGAATGAAGTAATTTCATACCTTTTTCACTCATGTGCCCGAGTCTGTTGTGCCACAGTGCTGTGTCAAAATCTACAGCAACAGTTTGATGTTCTTCCTGCTCAACTGCAGCCACTGTTCCTGAGCATTCATTATCTTCTGAAACAATTAAAGTAGAAGGAACAGTATGACCTGTACAAAGATATAAGGTGCCTACTTTCACACCTTTTGCTACTACTAAGGAACCTTTTGAAACCTTCCAATTTTTATCATTAAAAGTAACTGTGCAACCCTCATCACCCAGTTGCCCTGCTGAAATTAAATTCCTACTCAGCCTTGGAACATGTCTTACCTCTTGTAGTAGCCAATGATTCCCATTCTGCAACTTAATCTTAATTTTTCCCTTTCCAACAATCTGACAGGGTTCATTATCTCCCAAATAAACTAGCCCAAAATCCCCTTGGACATAATCAACAAAATAACTTCTATGGGGTGTAGCATGAAATGAAGCCCCAGAATCTAAAACCCATGAATCATCAATACTTTCTAAGGACAAGAGCAAAGCATCCTCCTCAGATTTGTTACTTACCACATTTGCCTCCTTGTTTCCATCATTTTTGTCTCCTTGATCTTTCTTCCGAGACCAACAATCTTTCTTCTTATGACCTGGTTTTCCACAGTACCAGCAATCATTTGGCCCTTTAGATTCAGACCTCTTTCCCTTTGATTTTCCTCTTGATTTCCCACGATTTCCAGAGTTGTTTCCTCTATCTCTTGTTCTGCCTCTGCTTTCTGTGTTCAATACACTACCCGATGTGGATGCCCCTGAGCTTTTCCTACGAATTTCCTCACTCAATATAACACCAATAACATCATCATACTTTAGGGTATTAGAACCAGAAATAGAATTACTAACAGCCATTACCAAGCCATTCTAGCTTTCTGGCAAAGAACACAAAATCAAGAGAGCCCTAACCTCTTCATCAAAAGTAATTTTAACTGAGGTTAATTGACTTGTAACTGTATTAAACTCATTCAAATGATCAGTAACTGATCCACCTTCTACCATTTTCATATTAAATAAACGCTTCATAAGAAATACCTTGTTTGAAGCTAAAGGCTTTTCATACAACTTCGCTAGGGTTTCCATCAGATCTTTAGCTGTCTTTGCTTCAGTAATATTGAATGCCACCGATTGTGCCAGGCATAGACAAATACTCCCCAGTGCCTTCCTATCCAAAATATCCCAATCCTCCTGAGACATTGATTGCTCTTTCTTGGCTACTCCCTCTAATGGCCGCCATAGATCCTTCTGATAGAGATAATCCTCCATTTGCATCTTCCATAACTGGAAGTTCTGCCCATTAAACTTATCAACCTTCAGCCTACCCTCTTCTGCCATTTCTCCCACTTAACTGAGAGACTCTCCCACTAACTCGTGAGACCTGCTTCAGAGAATAGATGAAAGAACGAATGAAATAACCTCGCTCTGATACCACTTGTTAGGATTAACAAGGCAGAAATAACAATTATGTGCAAATATAACTAATATCAGAAAATAATAAACCACACAGAATAGAACACAATGGCACACAGATTTAACGTGGTTCACCCAATCCCTGGGCTATGTCCACCAACAGCGAGTCCAATATTATTATTATCCAGTGATTACAACCTGATTACAATCCGTAATCCCTTACATCCCAATTCTACCGCAAGTACTAAAATTATACATCGTAAAAATCCCTAACCCTAAGCCATATTATACAATATTTTCCCGCTTTAGGGTTAGAATGAGTTATAAGTAGTCGGCCCAAATAATCGAAAGGATTTGTTTTGCGAGGTCGGGAGGAAAAGTGTACAGTACTTTCCTGGATAGTACTTTCCTGATTAGTCACCACAAGCTAACAAATGTTTGGCTTAGGAGACAAGGAGGTTGCTTGGTGGCTTGCGAGCACAATTTTAGATTTGCCTTGGTGTTTCTACCAGTTCATGTGGTTGTGCAGATCTGGACTAGCTAGGTGATTTTTGGATCCTACGAGATCTATATTATATTTGCTGATATAATTGGCCATAACCTAGAAGGCCTTACAACTCAACATGTTTCACATAATGCTCGATTATTGATGAATATAAGTTGAATTCTATTTATATATTTTTGTTCTTGTGTATTTTCATTATGTTGTTGTTGCATGCAAGGTTTAGACTGTCCATTCTTGGATCCTCCATCCCTGACTACATCAAAATGTGAATACAATGCCCACACAATAGAATATAAAGAATTCTAGCACCACCAACCTATAATCTCACACGTGTTACTTTATCTTCCTATTTTAAATACATAATCTAGACATTAAAAATATAATACAATAAATCTAATGAAACTTTTCATTCTAATATACAACTATTAATAATTACATATATCAGACAGAAGTTCAAATATCACACAAATATGTAAAATAAAGATAATTGTTTTGTGCAAACTAGTAAGGAAAACCACTAACAATGTTAAATTAAAACTATTCATTGAATATTAATGGTGAATTACAATGTTATATGACACATGGTACATCTTCTCTAATAATTGATTGTTATATTTTTAAAATACAAGATGATTATCTTTTGTATGCTACATAAACGACACTTGATATCAATCATTGCATGACATAATGCAAGCCTTTACATTCTTTCTAATTCCAATTGTTGAAACTTTTAGTGAAATTACTCTCTACTTGCTTGTCAAACAAAGATATGTATAGGGAATATGTTGAACAACCGATTACATATGAACAATCAATAAAAATGTACATTGTAGTCACTACTCCATTTTAATATAGGTTGTATAACATAATTTAGATGGATTTCGCTCCAACTTCAAGATCTTGACAACACCCTTCTTGTTTAGCATATTGTTGATGCAACAAAAATAAAATAAAATAAACAAAATGCCCCCACATGTGACATAAACTAAACATACATAGAGATGAAATTGTGATTTTTCAAGCGATGATCTTGTGCTTTTTTATTTTTTTTCTAATGATAATCTTGGAAAACATAGAAAAATGTCCTATCTATAGGGTTTTGACTGCAGGTTGAGGATGAGAACAACCCCCTCCATGTTTAGGAAAATTATTGCCAAAAATTTATCGTGGATGTCTTTGATGAAGTCCAATGCATCAAAAAAGAAGAAGATGAAAGTGGAATCATTGGCTTCCTCTTTCAAGAAAGATGTCTCATTAAACACTACAGATGAAATGCAGAAAGTGAGCCACCCCCTAATCTTATGAACTTTACAAACCCTATTTGAATGCTTCTAAGCTAAGTTATTCCACTATTCTAATTCTTTCCAATTCTATCCATTCTAACCGATTTTTTAGAGGATATTATCTATGTGTTGATCCTTTACCTTGATGATCATGGAGTATTATTTGGGACTCCACTTCTTTGACCACACTTGTTGTCAGGGGATAATATCATCCTTTCTATTCTTTCAAATTTTGTGCATGCTAATATTCAATGATATTAGTCTATTCTTGTGAGGTAACCTACACAATCTCAACTAAAACAGTTGCAAATAATAGTAGTAATGAAATAATATCATCTTTTTGGATAAATGTCAATTAATGTCAGTAATGATAAATGTCATTCCTTAGTCAACAAGTTAGGAAAATCAAAGATGAGGAAGTAAATATTCATTTGGTGGCAACATGCACTATTATTTGTCTTAAAAAAATGTTAAATAACATTTCCAGAGATTGCATGAGGTAAGGAGTTATTAATAGCTTTTACACTAAATGTAGTCACATGATCAATAATTTACTGAACTTTTGAACCATTAGAGGCAAAAGGTGCAGGAGTTTCAATATTGGCTGAATGACCGACTTGAAGAAGCGTGATCGATAATTCATTGAGCTTTTGAACTACCTAAGGTAGAAGTTGTAAGAGTTTAAACGTCAGTCAAATGGGTGATTGGAAGAATGTCAACACCCCAAGTCACTAATAACAAGAGGTTATAAACTAGATGTCCTCAGGTGATCAATAGTATATTCAAGTTTTTAACCACATATTTGGGTCAACAATTGAAACTACTAATTCAGTCAAATACAATGTTTTATTTCTCTAAGAATTCAGGCATGAAATCCATTGTACAAATCCAAAATTTGAAAAGTTACAAAAGACATGTGAAATCCTAAAGCATTTTCTACAATTTGAGATAAAATCCAACAAGCACAAATTGTAAAGCATTGTACAAATATGAAATAAGTTGTACAAGATTAAAAAGGAGATCACTGCAAACAATGATTCAAAGGTAAATCATGCACAAGAATGTGAGCAAACTAGCTAACAAATATTAAAGAAAGGTATCAAAGCATGAGCCATCAGATACAAAAGTACCAAATGCCGGTAGACAATGCACACATTATGAGATGAAATAGAATTTTTCTGAATAAACTTTGTATTGAAACATGTGACAATTAAAAATTATATATAATAACTAGAAGATCATATTTGAGTTATTGAGGTAATACTTATTTGTATAGTTATATAGAATTTGTAGATAAATATGTCAAGTGAATAAAAGGTGTAGTGAGAAGAAAAAGGTAAGTAACATACCAAGAAATTTTGCAACATAAAAATTCCAATCTAATTCTAAGCATTTGAATATGTCTAATTCAACAAAGAAGGACAAAATGCATAGTTATGTCAATCTAAGTATACCAATATTTGTCAAGAAACAAATCATTCACAATTTTTGCACATAACTTATATTTAAAAGTATTCAATAGATAATACACAAGATGTCAAAAACAACTTATTGTACTTAACAAAAGCATATGAAGAAATCAAAATAGAAAAACCATAAGAAAAAAATCAATGATTGTAAAATTCGATTAAGTTGTATTCAATTAATATCTACCAAAATACAAAAAATAATCTATGTGACATATTTATCTAATATGACAATAACTATTCATGACTATAACGACCTCTTGAAAATAAATCCTCCAATTCAAAATTTAAAAGTCATTTAAAAAATAATCGTACCATCCTAAAAAGTTAGTACCCATAATTAGATGCTCTATTAGGCCCTATTTTGGCGATTTTGAGATCTAATGTTTGTTATGCTTGATCCTAGCAACCCGATTCTTCTTTTCCCACATCTTTTTCACCATCCTGATGCCTAGTTCAAACTTGGGTTAATTCTCCTAGGTACACAATGTTTAAAACATTGTGTATCCAAGAACATAACATTTCAAACATTTCAAGTTCTTGCACTTTTTGGCCCAAATTTGGCTTGGAGCCCTATTTTAGGGTGTTAGTGGGAAATTAGATCCTGTGGTCGACTTGACTTATTTTTGAATCTTGAAATGATGGATGAAGTATATAAACACCCTATCTCTCCTTATTTTTCATATCATAACTACACTTAAGCTATCAAGTGCAATCAAGAGATCAAGAGCAATCAAGCATTCACACAATTGGATTCAAGATTTGAAGGAAAACAACCAAGATCTAGTTTCTCCAATTAATTCAAGTCAATTCCAATGAAATATTATCTATTGAAGCAAGTTTCTCTCCCATGATGGTCACATAGAGGAATTATCAATCAAGCGATAGGATCCTTCCTTCCTTCTACATTCATCTCTCCTTCATTGCAAGTGATTATCAAGCATATCTACATTGAAGATCTAGAAGTGGTGTTCATAGATCCATGTAATTTTTAGGGTATTCTTGATTCCTATTCTAGATTTCAAGGTCAACTCCTTAATTCCAAGCACATTCAAACATATTCATGGGTATGGGTGACTTCTACATCTGTCCAAGAGGGTTTATGAAAGGTGAATCAAACATTTGCCTTTTTACATACTTTCCTTTATGAAATTTCCTTTCATTTTAAAGATTAATTCCTAAACAGGGGTTTGAAAAAGGAAAACCCCCTTTTACCCAACCTTTTCCCCATTTTTTGTGTGTAGAAACAGGTTATGAAGTTGTTAGAACTTTTTTGGGTAGATTAGAAACAATTGGAGGATCCCTAAAAATTATAGGCAAAAGTACCTAGAACAAAATGTTTGAAATGTTGTGTTCCCTATAAATTCATCTTAGATAAAAATCACAAGTCAATACAATAATCTTGAACCCTGATTTAACTCATTTTTAGTTTCTCTCGGTCAGTTATTTTCCGTTTTGTCTCAATTTGTCTATTTTGTCATCTACATTGCATCTTTCCTCTTTTCCATTTTCAAATTACATATTTAGTGAAGGATCACTACCTCATTCAGTGCTTAGGTCCTCACTTAAGCCTATTGAGACATCTTCCTTCTGTGTGTGCAATTTGGAAAAGGAGGAGTAATCACCTCCTTTGCCTTTGCTCCCATTTTCACCTTATATATTTTTGGTGACCCTGACACATGTCATTTCCATTTTGATTTGGTGCCTAGATCTCCTTTGTATGCATTTCATTAGTTAATATTTACTGCATTGTATGCATTAAATCTTCATGCTTGATTTGATGGTTGGATTTACTTTTCATTAATGTACTATTGTGCTTAGTTGATGAATGTTTTCATATCTCTTTCAAAGTTCATATTTACATTAGATCTATCTTTTTTTCACCTATAAGTGAGGTCTTCTCACAAGAAGTAAAAGGGAAAGTATTGGAAATATTTTAAAAATTGCCAAATGACACAAAAGAATAATAAAATAGAAGGGAATGTTATTTTCTTTTGAAAAGGCAAGGGTGAAAATCAGAGAAAATTAGATATCTTGGTGAAGAGAGAAGGAATATTCTTTGCAAATTAGATTAGAGGTAAAGACAACTATCATATGCAAATGAAATCTGAAGTTTTTCCCTTTCTTTTTATCTTTTCTTTCTTCATCACTCTTTGGGGGGTTCCAGTCCTAAGTCCATTTTGGGACAATAATGAGAGAAATACATGTATATCAATTCAATTTGTGTGTATAATGAATATGTGTAATGTTGTTAATGTATCCAAAATGTAAACCATTATCTTCAAGACTTGAATAGTCAAGGATTTGCAGGCTTTTCATTGCGCATTCGTTGTGATGGGTTTTCAATTGATTATTTTTGTTCAAGGATAAGATTAAATACATTCTCAGTTGATTACTAGGGTTAGTATGTTTTCATTTTGGATCTTAAAAAAGATTAAGAATGTTTCTAGTTGTTGGTCTTAATATTGTGATGTAGTATTGATTTAGTGACCATTGAAATTGTGTTTCTAGGTTGTTGTTGGAATTAGTAATTATTTTATGAATCTGTAATGGATATGAAACTAGACTGGGAATGTTCCTTTTGTCAAATTTAATCTAAAAAAAAAATTATTTTCCTTTTGTTATATTTTAGTTTTAGTTTTCTTCTTACTTCAGACCAATATTTAATGAATAGAAAAGGGATGTATAAGTCAGGAATGCATCTGTATTAAGACCCTTATCATATTGTGTGAAGTAGATATGTTGTAGCACCATTACCTAATGTAGTTAAATATCTAAATAATGATGCGAATATATGTAAACCTGCCTAGGTCATGTAGAGCCTAAAGTGCAAAAGGCTTCAAAAGCTTTTTCAGTTGGTCACTGTATCCAATTGCCTATGGATAGAAAATGAGTCAATCTTAGGATTTTTTGGAAATCAGTTGGAGGAACCAACAACTCTCAATTTTTTTACATAAGCTTTCTTGGCAAGTCCCTTGCTTATAACTAAGGTTTTAGGGTCACACCATCAAATATGATGCCACATCAACATGATTTTTTCCAAGGTGTCCAAAAGCCCAAAACAAAGGTGAGACCAATACTTATGCACTAAGTCACATTTTTTTGGTGTGCTAATGTGGTATCACATGATTTGTTTCTTTTTAGATCTAAGAAATACATTTCATTCAAATATGGGTAGTCATTATCAACAATAAAAACTTTAAAGTCATAACTATTGATACAATATTGTCAAAAATATTGAATATTTTATCAACAATTGTTGCTACAACTACAATTCTTCCCCCTATTGCACTTGCTTTTGATATAGTTCATTCTTTAAGTAACTGTTAAACCTTATTAGATGATAGGATATTATAATTGAAGATCTTACTCAAAACTTGTCTATTGCCACAAATCCACTTGGCAAACTACTCGCTAGTTTTTAGTTGCCAACTATTTTTCTCGATCAACATAAAATAAATACGGTCAATAGAAAATCATCAATCAAATTTTATACAGATTGAATCAGATTTCCTGCAAGAAAATAAAATATTTATTGATACACATATTAAATTGGATCTTGAAGAATTTCAGAGACTTGAATTATACTCAATCCCTTCAATGTCAGTAAAATTTTGTAGAGACCCTGTGTTTCTTTTGATTTGTGAAGATTAAGATTCAGGGAGAAGCCAATTTCCTTTGTGGCTTCTTCTACAAAAATAATGACTTTAGGCAGAGGGAGAGGCAAAGACAAGGGTGTGAAATCAATTACAAGGTCGCAAAAGGTCGGCCTATAATTTTTGATGGGAAGAATTGGCAAATATCTGAAAAATGACAGGTATGATAAGAGCATCAGTGGCGGGGCTCCCATCTATCTTGCAACCGTAATGGAGTATCTTGTAGTTGAGGTAAATGATCTTTTTCTGGAAATATTTTTAGCATTTTTCTAAAGTATTTTTTGTTGAAGTTATTTTTTATCTTTGCCCTTTTTTTTCTAGGTTTTGGAGTTGGCTGAAAATACGGTCTGAGACAACAAGAAAAATCAGATAATTCTTGGGTACATTCTATTAGCATGAATGTTGAAAATGTCCTATGGGGGAGTATTTTAGCATTTCTAGAGTAGTCACATGTTGCATTCATGATTTTGTTTGTCATTGATGTCAACACATTGATTATATTGAAGATTAGCAGAATAGTAGACAAAGTTTGGATTAGCGCACATAGTGTATTACAGATGAGGTTATGTAGAGTTGAGGACATGTTTTGTATGGTGTCTTGATATCATGGTAAAGAGAGCATATGGAAATTCAAGTATTTGCATCAGTTATGAGCAATCTAGTGGAAATTGTATTCTAACAATGTTCCTGAGAAGTGATTTGTGATAATCGGATTATATCTCCTAACAGGGATAGAATATGGTCAAGAGAGGTTATACAGAGGTTGAAGACATTGTGGAGGTGACCGAGATGAGTCAGCATAGTCAGAGGTTGCATGTGTGATGATTTATTAAGTTTGTGAGCTAATAGTTTTATGTAATTATGGAAATATTATATAACGTGTAGTGTTTTATATTTTGTAATTGGTTAAAATTAATTGGCCGACTCAATTATGAAATATTGCACACAATATAAAGGAAGGATTATTTTCCTTGATTGATATAAGAAAATGTTGATATGTGATATAATGAAAGATGTGGATTGATTTTTATGTGATGTGAAGTAAGTAGATATGGTATTGAGGTTTGGTGAAGCATTTGGTGTGGTTTTGGAACAGTTAGAGAGGAGAAGAGAAGTTATTAAGATCCATAATTCTTGGTATTATTCTGTTTGGATAATACAAAGATCATTTGGACAGTGTGTTCGGTGATCTTTCCCTTGAAGCTATTTGGATAATGGGTCCTTCTATCTTCCATAACTCCTACTCCTAATAGGGTTAGAATCTCGTCATAGAGATTCAAAGTCTCCTAACAGGGACTGATATGTACTAAATGTATTTCATAAGACTCCTAACAAAGTCCATCCTCTCACAAGGAATTTCCATATTAGTTCATCTTTTTGTGGGTACCATCCCCACCGAGGTTTACTCTCTGATCAAGAGGTTCCTTAGTTAACAAATCTAGTGTCATTGTGTATAATTATATTTCTATGGTTGTTTATGTTGATTATATGTTTCATATATAATAAGGTTAATACAAGTTATTTTTATCAGATAACTGATTCAGCCCCCCTCCTCTCAGTTATCTTGGTGGACTTTACTTTCTAACAATTGGTATCAGAGCGACAGGTCCTTGAAGGAAAAGTTTAATAGCTTAAGGAGATCCATGACGAGTCACTTCCAAAAAATAAATTCCTAATTTTTATGGAGTTATCTATGACAAATGGAAAGAGAAGATGAAGATACATTTTCTATGTTTAGGACTAGGATATTGGTTGATTACAAAGAATGAGAAATGTATCATTGAAGAAGAAAAGATTGAGGATTGCATTGAGAAAGAAAGAGATCTATTCATGTGTAACATACTTGTTAGAGAAGCACTTTTGTTAGCTCTTCCTGAGAATGAATACAGTTAGGTAAAAACTTTAAAGACATATCATGAAATTTGGTTAGCTTTGGAATCTACTTTTGAAGGTGATAAACATGCTAAGAGAATCAGACTAAAAAATTGGGTATGTTTATTTCAAGAGGCTAAAATGATGGAAGATGAATCCATTAGAAGCTATATTGGTAGAATATCAAAGATTGTTGCAGGTATCAAAACTTATAAAGGAAATACGAATAAAGATGAAATTATTTGGAAGATCTTGAAAACCTTGACCTTAGTGTTTAAGAAGACAAGTTAGATGATTGAAAAAGTCATACCTTGTACTGGAAAATTTACTAGAGAGACTCTTCTTGGAAGACTAGAAGTAGCAGAGATAAGTATAAGACAATTTGGAGATTCTCCCAGGATTGAAACTGCATTCAGTGCACTTAGTGTTCATCCTACTTTGTCAAGGAGTGCAAGTGTCAGTGGAGATTATGCTAGTAGCAATAGATCTAAGACTGAAAAAGATAGAAAGATTGAAGAAGGAATTGCCTTGCTTGTGAAAAGAGAACCGGAAGATAAGAAAATATTTAAATTTTGGACATGTCAAGAATATGGTCATTTTGCATCTAAATGCCCTAAGAGAGTGAAGAAATATAAAAAGAACTTTAAGCCTAGAAGACCTAAAGAATGTTATTATGCTAATGATGAAGAATTAAAAGCTAGTATTGAGAAATTCTTAAGTGAAAGTGATAATGAAAGTGATGATATAGGATTTGTTGCAATAAAAGAAGGAAACTCTGAGACAGAAGTCAAAGATGAAAAAACTTTAGTATCATAGGTTGAAAAGAAAAATTATTGGATCATAGATAGTGGTTGTTCACATCATATGACTGATGATATGAATTAGTTTATAAAGTTTAACAATTATGATGGAGGAATTGTTAGAGTTGGAAATAATGCACCTTAAGGAATAGGATCTATTACTCTTGATGGAAAGACTAACACTGATGATGTTTACTTTATGGATGGATTGAAACATAATATTTTATGTGTTGGACAGTTAATTGACAAGGGATATCAAGTTTGGTCTACTGAAAAGACTTTTATGATCAAGGATAAGAATAGTAACATGATTGGAACAGGAGCAAGACCCAGAGGTAATGTATTTTAGTTGAATCCTACTGAGATGACATGTTTGAATGATAAAGTTGATGACTGTTGGTTATGGCACAAAAGGTTTTATCACATAAACTTTGATAACATTGTGAAAGCAAGTACCACATTTGCAGTAAGAGATTTGCCTAAAATTGTGAAACCTACTAACATGGTATTCAAGGAATGTGTTATGGTAAAATAGAAAAGAAGTTCTTTTCCCAGCAAAAAGTTCACCACAATAAAAAAAATTGGAGATTGTTCATACAAATCTAAGTGGTCCCACAAGAACAAGAGGATTCTATGGTGAAAGGTATTTTATGATTCTTGTTGATGATTTTACTAGGATTATGTGGGTAGCATTTCTTAAAGAAAAGTCAGAAGCATTTGATAAGTTTAGATTGCTTAAGAATAAAGTTGAGAATGAATCTAGAAGGAAGATTAAATGTTTAAGATCTGATAGAGGTGGAGAATTTACTTCAAGAGAATTTAATACTTTTTGTGAAGTGAATGGCATTAAGAGACAACTTTCAGCCCCTAAAACACCTGAGCAAAATGGTATTGCCAGAAGAAGGAACAGATCAGTAATTGAAGCAACAAGAGCTATGTTGTTTGAGAATGATGTAGCAAAGATATTTTGGAGAGAATCAATAAACACAACAGTATATACAATGAATAGATTACCGATCAGAGAAGATACAAACAAGACTCCTTATGAAATTTATGGTTTGGACATGCACCATCAGTAAAATATTTTTAGAATCTTTGGAAGTAAGTGCTACATAAAGAGAGATGATGATACTGGTAAGTTTGATACGAGAAGTGATGAAGGTATGTTCCTTGGTTATTCATTGAAAATCAAAGCTTATAGATATTTTAATAAGAGAACTAAGACTATTGTTGAGAGCACAAATGTTAAAGTGGATGAGAAGTTTAGAATTTAGGAAAGAGTACTTGATTATGATTCAGATGAAGAAGCCTATCCTAAAACTTAACAATAAAATGTTGAATTGTTCTATGAAACTAACAATGATTTGTAGAATGAGATTCATGATGAAGAACAAAGAGAAGAACCAATATATGAACCTAGAAATGAAGCAAGAGTTGAGACAATAACACCTAATAGGAATTTGATAAGGAATCATCCTGTTGATCATATTATTGGGAGCAAAGATAGAGGAGTTATGACAAGAAATAAGGTACAAGAAGAATTATATTTATTTCTCAAATTGAACCTAATACTACTGATGAAGCTTGTAAAGATAACAATTGTATTCAAGCAATGAAGGAATAATTAGATCAAATTGAGAAAAATAATACTTGGGAATTGGTTCCTAGACCTAAGGACAAAAATGTTATTGGAACTAAATGGGTTTTTAGAAACAAGATGCATGAACAAGGTGAAGTTGTAAGAAACAAAGAAAGGCTTGTATGTAAAGGATACTCACAACAAGAAGGTATTGATTATGAAGAAACATTTGCACCTATTGCAAGGATTGAAGCAATAAGAATATTTTTGGCCTATGCAGCTTATAAGAAATTCAAAGTGTATCAGATGGATGTGAAGTCAACATTTCTAAATGGTGAGTTAGAAGAATAAGTCTACATTGAGCAGCCATACGGTATTCCTTTGACTCAAGGAGAAGACATGGTATGTAAATTAAACAAAGCACTATATGGACTAAAGCAAGCACCTAGAACCTGATATGCAAGATTGGATAAATATTTGGCAAAATTAGGATTTGCTAAAGGTACTGCAGATTGTAATTTGTATCTAAAAGAAATAGAGAATAGTCTATTGATTGTGGTTGTTTTTGTTGATGATATAATCTTTGGAGAAGAAGATGAAGTGAGTGATACGTTTGTTGATGAAATGAAGATAGAAGTTGAGATGAGCATGATTGGAGAAATGAAATTTTTCTTGGGTTTAAAAATTGTGTAGAATAATGATGGTATTTTCTTATCTCAAATTAAGTATATGAAAGACCTATCGTAGAGATTTGGTTTGGAAAGTTGTAAGCCTATTGGTACACCTATGGTAACTAGCTATAAGTTATCTAGTATAGATGAAACTCCTACAGTTGAACAAAGGAAATACAGATCTATGATTGGAGGTTTGCAATATCTAACTCACACAAGACTGGATATAGCACATGTAGTTGGAATTGTTGTGAGGTTCCAAGCCGATCCTAAGGAATCACATTATGCTGCAATGAAAATGATATTTAGATATTTGAAAGGCACAACTGATTATGGGTTGTGGTATGATAAATCAAATGACTTTAGGTCCTATGTGCATATATAGATGCATATTGGGGAGGTAGTGTGGATGATAAAAATAGTACAAGTGGTGGAGCATTTTTTTTTGGAGGAAGATTTGTTTCTTGGCTAAGCAAGAAACATAATTGTATCTCATAGAGTATAGTAGAAGCAGAATATGTAGCAGCAACACATAATTGTAATCAGATATTATGGATGAAACAAATGTTGAAGGATATTGGAATCAAGTTTAATGAGCCTGTTATCATACAATGTGATAACACAAGTACATTAAGTATGTCGAAGAATCCCGTGTTACATTCTAAAACAAAATATATAGAGATCAATTATCATGTTTTAAGAGAGAAATTTGCAGAGAAAGAAGTCAAACTTGAGTATATTAGCACAAAGGAGAAGATTACAGATATATTTACAAAGCCTTTACCAAAAAATACATTTGAGTATTTGAGAGGTATGCTTGGGGTTATGCCCCAACCTACTTTTGAGTATTGATGTAGAAAGTTGCATTAGTCCAGTGGTATAGAGCACTATCTTTCTAGACTGTATGATGATGCTTCCTCTATGGGTGAGTATTTGTATTTTTTAGTTGAGTCATGAAGGACTCTTGGTAAAAGCTATCGTCAAATAGTGTCTTTGGACATTCGAGCTTGTATTGGATTGACATGCAAATGCTTACTTTGTCATTGATGTCAATGGGGGAGAAGGATACATGAAAAACATTTGATTGATGAAGAGGATTTGAAAAGTTAAAGAAGATCAATAGTATTACATTTTGGTATTCATGGAACTTGGATGTTTTTCATCTATGTTGCCATCAATGCCAATGGGGGAGATTGTTAGCATGAATGTTGAATATATCCTATGGGAGAGTATTCTAGCATTTCTGGAGCATTCAGATGTTACATTCATGATTGTGTTTGTCATTGATGTCAACACACTGATTATATTGAAGATTAGCAGAAATTTTTTGGATTCATGTACATAATCTATTATAGATGAGGTTATGCAAAGTTGAGGACATGTTTTGTATGGTGTCCTGATATTATGGTTAAGAGCACATATGGAAACTCAAGTATTTGCGTTAGTTATGAGTAATCTAATGGAAATTGTATTCTAACAATGTTCTTGAGAAGTGGTTTGTGATAATCAGATTATATCTCCTAATAGGGATAGAATTTGGTCAAGCGAATTTATACAAAGGTTGAAGAAATTGTGGAGGTGACTTGGATGAGTCAACATAGTCAAAGATTGCACATGTGATGATTTATTAAGTTTGTGAGTCGAGAGTTTTATGTAATTATGGAAATATTATGTAACATGTAATATTTTATATTTTGTAATTGGTTAAGCTTAATTGGTTGACTCAATTGTGAAATATTGTGTATGGTATAAAGGAAGGATTGTTTTCCTTGTTTGATACAAGAAAAAAATGATATGTGATATAATGAAAGATGCGAAGTGATTGTTATGTGATGCGAAGTGAATAGATCTGGTATTGAGGTTTGGTGAAGCATTTGATGCAGTTTTGGCACAGTCAGAGAGGAGAAGAGAAGTTGTTGAGATCAGTAATTCTTGGTATTATTGTGTTTGGATAATACAAAGATTAGTTGGACAGTGTGTTCGGCGATCTTACCTTTGAAGTTGTTTTGACAATGGGTCCTTTTGTCTTTGTTAACTCCTAACTGGGTTAGAATCTCCTCACAGGGATTCAAAGTCTCATAAAAGGGACTAATACGTACTGAATTTATTTCATAAGACTCCTAACAAAGTCCATCCTCTCACAAGGAATTTTCATATTAGTACATCTTTTTGTGGGTACCATCCCCATCGAGGTTTACTCTCTAATCAAGAGGCTAGGTTCCCTAGTTAACAAATTTGGTGTCATTGTGTATGATTGTCTTTCTATGGTTGTTGTTTATGTTGATTATATGTTTAAGATATAATAAGGTTAATAAAAGTTATTTTCATTAGATAACTGATTCACCCCCCCCCCCCCCCCCCCCCTCTCAGTTATCTTGGTGGACTTTACTTTCTAACACATTCTTCTTGCATTAAGGAATGATGAGGAGCTTGGTGGGATTCTCGACAACATTACAATATTCATCAAGTTTTGTAGCCTAAAAAGGTTGGAAATTCCAAGGATGGTGTCGATCATGTGTCACAATCATAGGAGTTTTGAACAATGAGAGATTCTCTACTTTTGAAGAATTTGTAGAGCATTCAAAGACTATTGGAATTTTAGGGCAATGTGTGAAATTATCTACAGATCAATTTCTAAGTGTCCAACTTAATTACAAAAGCATCTGTTTAGAGGTAGTTTGAATTAGGTATAGATTTTTACTACAATTGACTTCATTTTTACGTCAAATATCTCTAATTAAACTCTAGAAACACCTGCAAGGAGAATTATTTTAGTTTAGCTCATTTTCATAAATTTTTTTCTTTGTTAGTGTTTGGTAATATTTTTCCTACAAAATTTTCCCCTTTTCTATGCATTAAGAGGCATATAAAATGAGCAGTATTGTGATTCTTTTTATTTTTTATTTTTCTAAAAAAAAATTAGTCTAATAAGACGTCTTTACAGTGTTGAAGTAAGGAAAAATTGTCATGAGAATATTCAAATTTAATTTCATATTTAAAAATTTCAATTTCACCGCTTTTGCCCCAAGGTTTCCAAAAGGTGTTTCTAATCCATAATTATATAAAATTTGAGATTGCTTCCCTACTTCTTTAGTCAGGATATATATATTCTCTTTGAGCTACCCTAGAACAAGTTACAGTTGGGCTATTAATGTTGGATTCGAAGCCACTTGTTTTCCCTCATTCAAAAATATCATCTATAGCTTCCAACTCAACTATTCACTATTCATTTAGAAGACATCTATAGAAGTAAAAAATTTACATTTTTATTTAATATTTTCTGTGGTGGCATTAAGTGAATCTTTGAAGGGAAAAAAATCATGTGAGATGATATCTTTGACATTTATTGACTTTGATGACTTGACCCTTATCAAGCTCCCACAATGGACAAAAACCTATGAGATGATATGTTTAACAGATATGATGATAGGTGACATAAGAAAATCCTTGATTTAGAATCTAGTCTATGTTAAAAGGTTTCCTATACTACCACGTGGATGAGTTAATGCACTTTCAAGATGAAGGGATTGTGATCCAATGATCAATGTTGAGCTTTGTTCAACAATGATTGTAAAATTTTTACCATAGTTCACATCTTTTAGTCATTCAGTTATTTTTTTCAATATTTAGAAATATTTATATGAAGATGACATGTGACACCTCAAGCTGGAATGCATTAAAATTATGAACCATTTCAGCACTTTGTCAAGCTCCTATCACTAATTTAAAATTGCTAATGAGAATCAAATGTCTAAAACAATTCATCTAAGCGAACACAATACTATCAAAACAACTATTCTTATAGCATTTGTTTGAAACTTTTCTGGTCACTTATTTCATATTTTTATTCAATTGAGATATGTGTTCATCTTCAGTATTAGGAGGAGGTGCATTATCTTTAACTTTGTACTCCACCACAAAATCCTCTTTCAAAGTTTTCTGATCTTGGTTCTAATCATTGTCAGTTATGCTACAAGATGAACAAACACCCAACACATTCTTACCATTAACTTGATCAAAACCTATGTTATTATTGTGAAGGTCAGCTAGGAAGCAATTCTTGTACCCTATTTTGCCATTTTTTTTTAATCTCATTCAATATTTATTTGTTTCTTGGTTTTTGCAAAGATATTTGCCAATTTCTTTAAAGAAAGACCATTTTTTTCTATGCTATTTTTGCCAGTTGCATTTGTTTATCTCTGGTCTTATTCCCTTTAATGTTAAATCTTATTAAATCCTACTCAGATTGAAGGCCATGCCAGTAACTTTAGAAGAGGATGATTGTCATTGTAATGCTCACTTTTAACCATGGACAAACACCATGAATACGCAACCAATTTTTTAATTTTGATTTCTCCTTTGGACAAACATCATTTCAACTTGCAATTTGATAGGTACACACATGTGTCATTGCCACACTAGTGCCAAAAACATGTGGAAGAAATTGTTGGTGTGTAGTAAATTCTTTATGTGTTTTGGTGTTTGTCCTTGGTTAAAAGTAAGGTTTATACTTGCCATTGGGGGTAGACTTGCTCCAGTAGCAACCAAATTCCTATTGTTGCTTCCATCTCTATTACTATAATTAACATTGGTATTTATTAGGATTAAAAGAGAGGTATTTATTTCTATCTATGAGACTTCTTGTACATCTAGAAGCCATTCTCTGAGCTGCTACATAAGAACCACTTCCACATGGTCCACCCTATCTATGTCTCCTTTATTTTCCCTATTATTTACACATTCTTTGATGTTGATATAGAGCTGCCCTTTTCATTAGTCCAACCATTTCTTCTTAACATGTGGAGAGAAAAGAATGGAGTATTCATCAGGAGATGCTTTAGGCTGTTCCAAAGCATTCTTGTGCAACTCCATATGTATATCCTAATTTTTTATCTCCTCATTATCTTTAGTTGTGAATGGAACATAGTTGATCTTAGGATATGGCTCTTTAACCCTGTAAATGGTCCAACCTTTCATTGTATGCTCTTGCTCGGTACCTAATCCCTCAACTCAATTTGTGACCTTATCAACCTCTTGTATTCCTTGATCAAGATTTTTGTTGCTATCATCAATCCTTATTTCAATGCTTTCAATTATACCTGTTCCCACATATTGTATTGCGATATCTTGAATTTCTACAGTCTTTCTATCTCGTGTTCATCCTGATCAACCTAGTCATCTTTCAAGCAGTTTGGTGGTACTAGTGATTTAAAGATCCCACATACTCATTACATAATATCTACTTTTGTTTGGAAAGAAGCTTGTATCAAGTGATGCCTGCTAGACTTCTAGTCATTCTGTTGCACCTGCAGATGTGAGGATGCATGCAAAACAACTATGCTTAGTGTGATTCCACTTGCAGAGTTGGAAGGTACACTGCTTTCATGTTGAAATACATTTTTGTTTATTTTGGTCCATATTAACCATCATGTCTCATTTGGTAGTTTGATGCCTCAAGCCACAATATTATAAAAAAATGAGAATTGTAGATTGTTAATGAATGGTAAATATATGGTGATTTTTGCATCATGGTCATCAATATTTTGTCTACACATGAAAATACTAGTTTTTAGTAGTTATTACCATAATGAAAGTGCAATAGGCATAAGGTGACATTGCTTTAAAATTTCAAAACCATTAACGAAGAATTCTTGCCATCTTTTCTTCTAGGATAGGATAGTTTTAGTTGTGAGCTAGATGTTTGCTTGGAACAAGTTTCTGAAAATGGGTACCCACTTCTTTTGAACATTTTAATATTTTATTAACAATATTAGTTTCTTCATTGATTTCTACCATGCTAACACAATCACTTAAAATAGCTCAATAACTTGAGTACCTATAATTTCACATCTTCTTGAGTGACAATTGAGAAACATTCTAGAAATATATCTCTATATTCTTTTTCATATTCCCATCATCCACAATTCTTTGATTACTTTCCTAGAGCTTCATGCCTCAGAGAGGGTTTTATATAGCATTCCACGATGTGGTTTTCTCTTGTGCATTTTGATCAGATGTAATGTAATTGTTCATCCTTCAATGGGGTGACTCTTAACTGATGTATTGTCCTAAACCATCATTTCCATGAGTGGAATCAACTTATTTATTTGGATATATATAATGGATTTGGCATCATTTTGTGATTCCATGAGCCTTTTCTGGTAGAGTTTTGATTTTAACTTCCAATTTTATCTTAAAAAAATCTTTACTAGTGTTGTTACTTTTCATATACAGTTGTTAGTACTTTGTGCACCGCTATGTTTTTGCTTTATTGGTTTTGATGCTATTTTATCAAATAAATGTTGGGAATTTTCCTCAATTTCCTACGTGTAGCATGTTCATTATTAGGTAAGGATTTTAGTTCTACACTGACATGGTTTTAGTTTTTATTTTGACTTCTAAGAGTGACCGATTTTTAATTTGCGTGGTCTCTAGGAAAAGGAAGATGCAAAGAATATTCTTCGAGGATTAAGGAGTGAAAATCTAGTCATGAATTTTGAGCAAGCTACACCTTGAGCGCTTTGGCTTCTTTTGTGGGGCTCTTTGTAACATTATATGATGTTGTAGTCATTTGCAAAATTTTTGACTTTTGTTCGCGAGGATACAAACATCAACTATTAATGTTGTTGCTAGTTTCTGCAAGATTGTTCATGTTGGCCTTGAAGAGCAATCTTTGGGCTTAAATATTTTTTTCCTTAGACAACTCTTGGCAAGGTTCTTCGGTGATGTGTATGTTTACACTTGCAAGAGGTTCTCAATCATAATTTTCCCATCATACTGTTTAATTGGGCCATCATAATTTCCTCAAATATAACAGTGCTTATTTGGGACATTTTTAAATTGGAAGAGTTATAATTTAATCTCGGTAATGCATTCTATTATTTCCAATCCAACACCATCCAAAAGGAAAAAATGCCTTTAATCCGTTTCATCTACTAGGCATCAATACAAAAAATGTACATTTCCCAAGAACTAAAGTCTTCTAGTCCCATTAAAATCATCGGGGGCCACTCAAAAAAATAAAGCAAAGGTGTTGGATACTTACCCTCTCTTACCCATATATATTGGATATGGATACAATCATCTCGAATATGGTACAAATACTGTATCTAGTCCTGTCTATATGTAGGTCCATATTTGGGTTGTATTCGGTATGGTTGGATATGACTCCATAGTGTCTAGTGTTTTATATATAGAAAGAGTCAAAAGGGGTAGAGTTCCAATTGGTGAAATCATTAGGCTTTCGTTGAACATGAGGTTTAAATTCAAATCTTAAAGTTGCATGTGAGGTGAGATTCTTAAGTCTATATATTATTTGCCAAATTAGAATGGATGAACTTGAATAAAGACATGTTTTCATCGAAGTGAAATCCCTTGCTACTAAAAGAAAATAGATCTTATTTGAATATGAGTTCTTTGATTTTAAGGACAATGACTAGTTTTGTTTTTAAATTTTTTTTAGCAAGTCCATTAGACACTATGAAGAAGAAGGAACGATACTTTGCAATACAATCAATTACCAAACACTTTCTTTTGATGCAAGCTCATTACTCAAATTCTTGATTTCCATCAAGAATAGCTATAAAGGTTCTCCTCTCATTTCAATGATGTTGAGAGGATGTATATTCTAGTGAAAGAAGTTATCAATGACACTTCTTTTATTATGTAAAACTTCATTTATGCTTTCAAATCAAACACCTATTAACCTTTGCTTGCACCTCCTTAGAGTGAAGTGCTAGTTTTGGGTGATGATCTTCACAACAAGTGGGTTGAAGCTTCCGGGACGTACTAAAACCTTAACGATACTTAGTGAGTGGGCCAAGATTTAGTGATTGGTCACATGATAAGGGGAAATCTTGAGATCGACACGCTCGTACATTCTCTGAAAATAAACATCGAATCAATCGCGACTTTTTTAAGCATCGTCGTTTTCCAATTTGGTTACCGTCGATGGCGATAGATCGAACGGCAAACAATTAGTTCCCAGCGAAATAAACTCGGCTCAAAGGTTTAACTTGCACCGCTGCGGCGATCTATTTTACTTCCAGAGCAACAATACAATTTCCTCCTGCAAAACTTCCATTTTCAAGGTATTTTTTTTCCTTCTGTTGGCCCTTTCTTTTTGGTGATGGTATCAAAATTTCTAATGGGAAATTTAAAGGTTTTATGGATTTCTGCCAGTGCTCTCAACGTATTTCCTGCTTTGAGAGTTCCATTTTCCAAAATACATATGTTTTTTGTTAACCCAGTTTTTTAATGGGGTCTTTTCTGTAGCTTATTTCTGGCATTCTTTTTTCCAATTAGTTTTTTAATGTAATAGAAAAATCCCGCGTGTATTTATTTTATCTAGCTTTCGGCGATCTTAAGCGCATTGCCTGCTACCCTATACGTTTTTTCGGGCCATTTACAGATTCGATTAAATTCGTTTTATGGGTTTATGCCATGGTTGATTAAAGGTTTATGCATATACTGGATTGGTTAAAGATTTGTTCGTATATTGTTATTTCTTGATCGGTCTCTCTCTTTTCCTTCTTTATTTTCCGTCCGATTTAAACTCTCAGTACAATGCCCTGGTTTGGGTATTCTGTATTTGCTGTGGATCAATTTTGAGTCTCCAGTGCTCTGGATGGTACTAGATCACAAAATCACTGTCTTGCTTCAATATTACAAATGCCCCGGAATCCTGGTTTAATATTTACAGATGTCTTAAAATCCTCCGCTGAAGTTTTGTTTAAAAAGTTTGTCTTTAAGTCAAGATATGCGAAAACAACTGTTTTAGATAGCCTTTGCCCAATTTTGGTGAACTTATCTGGAAACATTGTGGCAAGTCGTTTTTTTTAATAGCCGTGTTTGGATTGTGGCTGATCTGTACCCATCTGGTATTTAAGACCTTATAATTTATAGTGAATTATAGTAGGCATATTTCTGTGGTTTAGAAGAAGGTAGGGAAGACTGACATCAGCTCTTTTTTGCATTGGTTTTGGCAGTGGCATGATGGACTGTGTCCTTTAGGGTAGTGATTGGAATGCGCAGAAGTTGTATTTAGTGAATTAGTCACTGGATAAAGTGGTCCGAGAGCATCTTTAGGCAATAGGCATGTTCGAGTAGAATTTAAAATTTCATTTGGCCGGTTGGACAGATTCTAGACTTTATGATCATAAGAAAATCCACTATAGTAAATTTATAATTTTACAGTTTTACTAGATCCACAACATTTACATGTCAAAAATGCCGCATTTTCTTCGGTGTGATTGGAAAGACAGAGTTTCACATGATGTTCACGAACATCAATATTTATTATGCATATAAAATTTAGTATTGAATGTTGTTGCAGCTTTTGACTTCGGACTTTTAGAGACAATTTTAATGATACCCTATTTCCAAATTTTCTTGACTGAACACTGGAAATTGGTTTTTCAGATTCATCAAAATGGCAGACTCAAAGCCAGGGATGAGGAAGCCTGTCTTTGTCAAAGTTGACCAGCTGAAGCCAGGTACTACTGGTCATACATTAACTCTCAAGGTGGTCAGTTCAAATACTGTTCTGCAAAAGGGACGGCCTGATGGCCCTCAGGTTCGTCAAATGCGTATTGCTGAGTGCTTGGTTGGGGATGAAACTGGTGTGATCGTTTTTACAGCTAGGAATGAGCAAGGTATGTTTCATGTCAATGGCTTTGTTATTTGAAATCCTAGCTTGAACTAGTAATGTACAGCTTATTGTAAATATGTGTATGATGATATCTCTATAGATGTTTTACATTTATTCTGGTTACTTGGTGAATCAGTTCTTACATTTTATGGATCCCAAGTTCGCATTACCACCATTGAGAATACATTTTTTAAGAAATATAATTAAGAATAATGTTTTCAAGATTATTTTCCTGTTCATTTTTGTATCTTTGAGCTAGTTTCTCTCGTAATGGTGTTTCTTGCCATATTTCTTAGTAACAATGGGGATTTTATTGAACAAATAGCCTTACCTGGAATTCTTTGCATGTATTGCAGGAATGAGCCTGTTTTGAATCCTAATATTTAGCCACTGCCTCAAAATATAATTATTATAATTTGATCACTTCTAGTTCAACATTCCGGAAATTGTCTTTCTTTCTTTTTCTTGAACAAGGTTGTGACAACACTGCATTCTATTGGATAGCATCTGCTTTTGCCTTATGGTAAGCAGGATTGAAAGCAAGTAACTTACAGCGATAATGTCTGCTTTTGCATCAAAATTCATCTCATCTTAGGAATGATTGAATTTAGTAAACCCAGCTATTTTCATTCAACAAAAATGTTTCACTTTAATCTTATTAACTTACTAAGTTATCTTATACAAGAAACCAGGGGGAAGCAGAAAACCCAATAAATTGTTTAATCGGCAGCAAACATTGCAACACAATCGGCATTTCTGGAGAAAGTTATACGTAACTTGATTAGAATCGTTAGTCTTTTGTAACGTATCAAAGGTTTCCTGATCTCATCCACTGTTGACCTTATTTTTGTAATGTTCTGATTTCCCATCTTCCATTGATAATAAAAGAAACCCGCTTCCTTATCAGATGCATGTTGTTCTATTCATTGAAAATTTGACAATTGATGGATTTGGGATATGGACTGGGCCTCTTATTACTTTACCTTTAAGAATGATCAATATGTTGACTTGGAATTTGACATTATAGCTATAATGCGTGCAGTGGACATGATGAAGCCTGGTACAACTGTAATCCTTCGGAATGCAAAAATTGATATGTACAGGGGATCTATGAGGTTGGCAGTGGACAAATGGGGGAGAGTTGAGGTGACAGATGCAGCTGATTTCGAGGTCAAAGAGGATAATAATTTGTCACTAGTAGAGTATGAACTTGTTAATGTTGTAGAGGAGTGACAGATGCTGATCATGATATAAAATAGCAAATCAATTTATGCTTGTTCAAGGCTTTTCAATGTTAATTTGGGTATCAGACATAACTTTACAGATCAAATACTATAGTCCATTCTCACTCTTTGCCTGGAAAAATGCACTTGTAAAGCAGTGTTGGCTGTTTTCTAGGGCAGACAGAAATGGTTTATTGGGATTTAGTGATACAGTGAGCCCAGAGCTATTTTCTCTTCAGCAAGGAAGTATTATGGGATATTTATTATTAATCAAAATCTACTCTGGGGTGCTGTGATTTTGCAGAGGTATCAACCGAGTGGCATGTTTGTGCATTCCTTTTTAATGGTTTCTCGACCTTGATGGTCAAGACTTTTACTATTGTAATTTGGACAGATTAATTTCTGGGCCCAGTTTAGGTTATGGCAATGCCATTGAAAAGACAGGTTTCAGAGTTCCAGTATTTCTCAAATGACCAAATTTAATAATATAATATATTCTGCATATATTAGTGCCATTACAAATTAGTATTAAAATGTTAAGTTTTCCAATTCGGACTTTATTTGGCTTTTATGTTGGTGGTCTTTGGGTTGTTTGCCCAGTGTTTGCTAATGTTATTAACTGTTGAACTTATAGGCGATAGGGTTCTAGGTTCCGCTTCTTGACCTCTCTGTTGAAAGAATGCATTCTTTGAACATGAGTTTTAACTTGGTAATAATAATTGCAACATAATTTGATGAAAATGAGTCAGTAGTGTTTTTAATTGATTAGTTGTATGAATGCTGTATTTGTACTGTATTACACTTAGTCAAGATTTTGTGGTATTATTTGATTTGCATTATACTCAGTTCCTGACATATTTTAATTGTCAATGCATCTACTACATTTGTATCTTTGCCGACTGAAAACATGTTTTAATTTGTGACCAATAGTTGCACGTTTCTAGTGTTTATCTATTTGGTTTTTATTTTATCATTTAAGCTTATAGTTTCAGAGAGAAACTGTTGTGTTAAGTAATGCATTTTTTTAAGATTTAAATTAGGCATTCACAGAAATTAAAATGTTATACAGTTAACATGTAAGCTCGAAACGAACATTTGACATCATATAGCATCAACATGTATAAAAAATGCAATTTATTTTGATGGGTTGTCAGGGTGAAATGTGTGTCAATCTTGGGTTGGGGTGGGGGGGGGGGGGGGTGAAATTTGAGCAATTATAGCATATTTAATCAGATTAATTAGAGTTCAGCAGAAGCAAATTTGTTTTGTGTGATAATGTTGGTCAATATAACTCCTGTAGTTTAATTATTAACTGTTTTCAAGCTTAGTTAATTGTGAGTTGTGGGTTTTGTTCTATTTGAGATTTCTTAAAATTTTTAAATTTAGTACTGGAAGGGTTTCTTTTTTTTATTGTCGACATACTTACAGCTCTTTATTTTGGGTGTCCTATTCTTGCTGCGTTTTGCTGTTTTTTGGTAGTTATCTTATGCTTACAAGTTATTTAACACTCAAGGATGATTATCTGTCTGCCCATTTATGGTTTTTGGAACTCATATTTTGCTTGAATAAAGTTTGAGGATGACAATGATTTTTTGTAGAAAGTGATGTGAGAACAGTTTTTTTGTTGTTGTTGTTGTGTGTTGGTCATCAATGGTAGAATGTATAACTTCTGAGGTTATTCAGTAATAAATATTCCACTTCAAACATATCTTGTATTTTTTATATCCCGTTTTTAAAGATTATTGTGATTTTGCTCAATTTTGACGCTTCCATAGAGGGCATGATTTGGTTTTGTAAGTATGTGAGGAAAATTTGGATTGCTGTCAAAGGTTCAATAACTTTAAACATCCTCTTTGTAGTTTCTCATGGTGCCTCGGGAACCTCCTCAGAGTTTCTTGTCATATTTCATTTTCTATCATGATTTCTGTATCTGAATAGAAGTTCATAAACTGTCAACAATTGCTTTGTTCAAATAACATCATCGCTTTTCTTATGTTTTATCTAAATGAATGTGTAATGTCCTCTTAAATTTTCCTTTTTTAGTTTTAACAATAAAATCTCACTCACAATTATAGCAGCACAATTCATTATAAATATGATACCAACTTCAGAAGCTGCAGTTTTAACAGTTTTATTTTGATTTAAATATAAAGTTTAGAATATATTTTCCTTTGCATCCTCTGTGAATTATCCCAAATCTGCAGTGACCTCTAAAATGTTTTTGAATTGTCTTTAAAACTGTCATCCACTAAGACAGCAATAAAAATTATATGGCTTTCATCCTCTGTTTTCAGACATCAAGGCGTTTCATCCTTATTTTGTAAACCACGGATTATGCTCAAGGAGTAATAATTAGATAAATAAAATGTATTTAAATGCTTTCTTCCCCCTTCTGATTTCTCATATATACCTTCTGATTTCTCATGTCTACCATCTTTTTCTTCATAGACACAACTCTTTATAATGCCTTGACATTTGGTAAAATTAAGCTTTAATTTAGTTTGAGGTTGTTATAACTTAATCACTCAACGGAATTGCAAGTACATTCTCTTTTAATTTCAAGTGCTACATTATTTTATTTTTAGGCAGGGACATTGCAGTCTGCCCTTTTCAAGATTACTTGTCCTGAAGCAATCATAAATTTAGATGTTGAAGAACTTGCCACTCTCCCATGTAGCATCCTCTTTCCACCAAATCAGATATTCTGTCATTGTTTTATTTCTCGTCATGCTTTGTGAGTACTTCGATCATAGAAAAGTAAAATCCAAAGGCCATGGCTTTTTCAATGAAAGGTTGCGCAGAGGAAAGTGTGCAGCATTGGAAGATCATGCTGTTCACTTAACCACAAAGTGACCTCTGTGAAGAGCTTCTTGAAAACTGCTATACCCTACATGCTTGACAACACAAAATGCCCCATGGATCTTTTGTGTTGCGACATTGCACTGGTCTATAGCAAAGGGTTGATGGGCATTTGTATTGCTTTACTATGGACCCAGGAAAATCACATCCTACAATCAAAGATTCCCTACAGTGCAACAGCGTCTGCAAGATGAGAATTCAAACTTTGCATTGGTGTATATAGATTTAAGGAGGCAAAGACAGCAAAGGAAAAAAAACAGCTGTTGCAAGTAGCTAACCTCTTAAGGCCCTAGTAACAGCTTCAGCTATTTCTTTGACTACAACTTTCTGCATAAACTGAATTTTGATTACTAGTCACTAAGCATGAAATGATGTCCTGATTATACCAAGACCAGTGGAAATATTAATATGAATTTGTTTTGATTATAAACTGTATATGTTTTTATTTTTTACATTTTACTTATTAAAGATATGTACATATGCTTCCTTCTGTACTCGTGCAGAAATACGGTGTCACAGTGACCTCATGCTGCACTAACTTGTCTTTAGCTGGATGCTCTTCTGTAAATACATCCAGTACAGCGTTATTGCTCTCGTCTGTTTACTGTTGTATGGTTGAATTTGAAAAATAAGGTGAATAGATTTTCGTCACATGTCCCTGTTCTTAATTCTGGATTGAGGCAGGATCACAGATAAGGATTTGAAGACTCCTCTGGTTGAAAACTTCAATCACTGAAATCCCTAGCCATCCTAGTGCTAAAATCGTTGTTCCCTTGAGAGGGCAAGAGAAGTCAATTAGCACTTATGGAGGAAAATATTTGAAGTAAATTTCATTCCATACAACTGTAAATCTTGTCTTCATGGTTGCATGTGGTCACACAATTTCCCATTAATGAAGAATGTATGCAATCATTCAACAGTTGCAGTTTCATTCTATAGCTGTATGCAATCATTTAGAAGTCCTACTCTGCTTTCTACTATTTTATGCAATCATTGATTTGCTCTTGGTATAGTACTACCTTTCTTGGCTAAAAAATTGCTGTCATGGAGGGGATGGCAGGCGGGCATCTGACCAGTCCTGAGTCGAGGGACACACCTGTAGGCGCTATCTTAGTTTCCCTGGTCACAATGCTGAGGGTGGTGGGTGCAGAGGCATATCCCCATGTAGCCCTAAAATAAGATATTGGGTATCACTCGAAGTTGGAAGTCAGAATGAATTATTGATATAATGATCAAACAATTTATGGCTCCAACTTACCAACAACACTAGCAGCAGTGTAATGCAGTATATAATCACAGTGACACATTGACAAGTATAACCATAAGAAATCTTCATGCTTGACAACAAAATACATAAGTAAAATTTTTTGTGATCTTTGAATTGAAATAGTGGTTAACCCTCTGAATTCAAGTAAAGATGAGTCAAATACCCCAGTTTGTATGCTGATTTGGTGTATTAGAAAAGCTGTGAAGACTATACCAAGTTTCAAAAATTTGTTGCATTGGAGAGACCTTCAAGATGGCAGTTGATAATCAACATCAACTACATCAACATATATTAAGCTCGTTTTTTATTAAGGTAAAAATAGGTTTTGAAGGGGGCTTGAAACCCTGTACAATAAAACTTAAGATATGACATTAAGAGCTTCCAATAAACAACATACTAGCTTCAACAAAATGCCAGAAACCCCAAGCAACATTGCCAAGAATTAGACTTTGAGAAACAACAGTCCAACAAATAAAATCCCCAACCGCAACACGAGATAAAACATTAGAGAACGACAATAGAAAGAAAGGGGACTATCCATTTGTCCCCTTCTTATGGGACCGAAGGGTCATGTCAAATGAAGAGGATGACCTCTTTGAATGTTTACTGTGAAGTGTGATCCAACCCTCTTCAACTCTAGTAGCCTCATCCTGCCAGCACAACAAATCCAAGATTGAAGATCCAACGCCCAACATAGGTGTTGAACCATCCAATGAAACATCCAGCACAGGGCCAACTTTGTTTCCAGCAAGAGGGGCAACAAAACCAGAACCAGAAACATCCACAAACCCAATAGGGCCAGTAGAAACAACACCCACAAAACCGCCAACAAAGAACCTGGCACCATCCAGCGAAGAGGTTGGTCCAGAACTAGCATGAGGACCAGAACCAACAACCTCAGCAAGCCTTGCAGGATCACCAAGAGGCAAAACAAGGCACGAGCTTTCCACCTCCACAATTAGCACCTGAGTGCCTAAAGTAGGAGCAACCTCCTTCCCAAGCTGAGAGGAGCTTTTCAGAATTGTGTAGAAGCACCCTTCCACCAAGAAAGAGAGGATTTCTTCTTAATATCAATGCCACATTGAGCAGAAATGTGACTAGTCTTAAAACATTTTCGACACCTAAAAGGAATACCTTCGTAGTCAAGCTGTTGGATCCAAGATCCCAAGGATGATTTAATTTTAATTTTAGTTTGAAAACCCATTGAGGTGTCAAGATCTACTAGGATACGAGCAAAGGTAGAATGATAAATATTAGAAGAATCATGATCCAACGTCAAGAACTCCTCTAAAGCCTCACCCACTTCCTCAAGGATGGAATCATGCCATAGATGAAGGGGGAGATTGGGGAGCCTAACCCAAATAGGGATCTTGCTGAAGACTTCAGTGGATGAATTGAAATCGGGGTGCCAGGGCTTAACCATAAGCATAAATTTGTCCTCCCAATTGAAGAAATCATCACACAGGATTTTAGATCTATCCTTAGCATTATCAAACTTAGCTACGAAAAACCCTTTAGTCATAGGAAAAATATGAACAATATATGATAATTTTGGTTCCCATCTACAAGACATCCATTCATGCAGTTGAGGGAGGCTAGGCCAGAAACCTCGGAAACGGCATATCAGTCCGTGAGACTTAAAAATATCACTACTGTTCTCCAAGTCCCCTTTAGCCTCAGAAGAAAGCTTGACAGAAAGAGAACTCACTGGAATCAGAGCGAAGGGAGAGACATTGCCAAAAGGAACCCTAGGTCCTTTCCCACCCACAGTATTCTTGGTAACAACCTTTGCAAAAGACCCCGCCGCAAGAGAAGGCTATTGACCGGAAGACTTGAAAGCTTCCGCAATAGATAATGAGGGATCTTCAAATGGAGCAAAGCCCCCAGGCCCAACAACAAGCGAAGAGGTAGAGGTTGATGTTGAGGAAGAGACCAACCCCCCAGGAACGTGAAGTCCATTCCTGACAGCCACAAAGGGCACAGTCAACCCCCCCGCCATCAGCAACAAGGGCACCAAGCCCGGACGTAGAAGGAACAACATTCAAAATGCCTAGGTAGGAAAGTAGCGACATCGTCATCCCGACAGAGTATTGGGATTTCAACACAATTCTTGTTGGTGGAGGTAATTCACATCAACATATATTAAGCTAGTTATGGATATTGAAAGTTTTTATTTTTTACCATGAAGAATTATGTAAGAAATATATTGAAAAATTAAACGTCATGGGGACTTCTCCAATACATCCAAAAACACATGCTCTTTTATACCATATGGGGGTTACTACATCCAAGATTAATGCAAATAATTGAAATAAATTTGCATTGGAATTGCAAGAATAGAAGCAACCGATTTTCTTATTACTTCAAAACTTTTTTTTTTCTATTAATAAAAGTTCAAAAAAGATGATCATAATAGAGCTATATCAACATCATGATTGTATCTTAAAGCAATAACATCGGAAAGTAACTATTCCTAAACTACGAGCAGTGCCATCTGTATCTTTAAATTGCAATTACATATCAAAATCTAATAACTAATTATTAGATAGAAGCAAAAAGAAACCATGATCAGATCGGTCATCAAGAGTACCATGACCCAATTATGTTGTTGCTACACTCAATACGATCCATGTCATATGCCCCTAATGGAGGATCAACTGTAGGAGGGACATTTGCAACAGCTTCCCAACTTGGTGCATCAGGTGTAACTACTTCCTTACTCCTTGCCTTTTCTTTCTCCACATCGATACCTTTCTCTTGAATGAACTGGTTCAAAATATCCAACTCTTTTTGATCCAACATGTCTTTGTAGGTATTAAAGTAGCGTGGAGATTGAATATCAGATTTGTAGATAATTAGAGCTCCTTCTCGCACAAGGATCATAAACCTGCTTTTAGGAATTTCTAGAACTGTTGAAACCTATGACATAATAATGTGACGTGTGAGTTTATTGTTAAACCCAGTAAGTTCTCTTTTTTTGCCTTGAAAAACCTCCCATTTCTTTGCTTCCAAAGAAACCATAAGATCTTAGCTAATAAAACAAACCAGAACTTATTCATATTAGCATCAAAACAATCAACAAACCCAGCTAAGACCTCAATCCAAGAGAGACTAGGATGAACATTCCACACAATGGGAGACCCCAGAAATAGAGACCAGACCACTGAAGCAAACTTACACTAAAAAAAAAGTGTTCAATAGTTCTAGGCATATTGTGTGATGCCCAAAAGTTGGGACAAAACACAACCAACAAATTTTTTTAAAAGTGATAAAGTTCCTACAAACAAGATGCGGGTTAAAGAGCAAAGAGCACAAGGAGGGATAATACCCACAGAAGACAAGACATAACCAAAAACTATTTTCTTGAGTAGTAAGAACCAACGAAAGCAGGATATTTTTGGTTCAAGGGGTTGGTGCCACAAAAAAAATAAAATAAAATGCCATTTAGAATCCGGCCAGTTTAAGGCCCAACATTGATTGATCCACTTGAGAATAGAAGAATTTTTCTTCAACATGCCATATATCTGTTTATTAGAAACATCCATAAACAAAGTACCATCCCGCCATTTCAATTGCTTCAAGAAGGAAACTATTATATATTTTGCCCAAAAAGAAGTTGCCAATTGCTTTAACTATCAAAGTGTATGTCTTTTTCTGAGATTGTGGGATTCCATATTTATTTTTTAATCCCTGCCATGTCCCTAGTCTTCTCTGATAAGAGAGATACCACTTTCATTCCAATGCTTAGTAGAGCACCTTTGTGTTAAAGCAAGGGGTTTGTTATTCATAATGGTTCCCCATCACAAGGATCTGTCAATAACTGAGAAAGTAGGCAGTCCTCCTACAACACATTTGGAACATATTAATCTCCTTACCTAGGACTATGCTTTCCATAGTGAGGCAAATATATTAGACCCAAAAACCTTAATGTCAAACTCCCTCATAACAATATCCCAAAGTGAAAGGTTCTTCCATTGTTTACCTTTCTTAATGGTGGATCTCAAAATATTATTCCTGATAAGGGCTTTCCAAGGTTCATTGCCATGCAATGTCTTGAAAATCCATTTGGAAGCCAGGGCAGCACCATGGACTTTCAAATATTTGATTCCCAATCCCCAAACCTTCTGGGCAAAAAACACCATACACACTTAACACAATGCCTTTTCTTGGAACCCAATCCATCAGATTACAAAAACTCCCTCATGATCCTATCTACATTGTTCACTTGATAATTTGCAAATAACCATGATTAGTAACTTAATAAATAATGTGAGAAGCCAAGACTTTTTGAGCAACTTGTACTCTACCTGCTAGGGATTATAAACGAGTTTTCCACTAGCATAAACCCAATTCCACATATCTTTTATGGATGGTTCAATAGCAAAGGAAATCCCCAAATATCTTACAATGGTGGAGGGACCAGCCCACACCCATCCATGAGTAGTAATCCATTGCGGAGCATTATTTGTCCAACTAAGAACTGTTGATTTGTGTGGAGCCACCTTTGCACTAGAGGCCAAACAAAATAATTGTAGTAGACTATTCAAAACATTATCAAAATTACCAACTGAAAGTTCAAAGAAAAGAGTTGCGTCGTCAACAAATTGAGCATTAATTAGTTCATCATTGTTAGGAAGAGTAATCCCTTTTATTGGAGGCCCAAGTTCCGAAGATCCAAGGATGTAAAATAGTGCATCAACTGCAATCATGAACAATGTTTGAGCAATAGTACAACCTTGTCTGATCGATCTTTTCAAAAGAATTGGATTAGATAGTTCACCATTCATATCAATAACATTGGAAGAATCTTTAAATAATATGGTAATCCATTCGCCGAAGTACGAAGGAAAGCCAAAGGTCTTCAACATTCCAAGCACAAAAGGCCATTCAATCCTATCATAGGCTTTTTCAAAGTCTAATAGGATCATTGGAACATTTTGTCCATCAAACTTAGTCCAGTGTAGAGCTTCCCAACTTTTGATCACAATTTCAAGTATATATTTGCCCTTAATGAACCCAATCTGGGTTATAGAGATGATGCGGTTTAATAGTCCAACAATTCTACAAAGGATTCTTTTAACGATTCTACAATGAATGTAAAGCCATAAAGAAAACTTCAGCATTTTAAACTTAAGAAAGGATTTTTTCATGTTTAAATACCCTTAAAGGTTTTCAAGGGATATGAAAACAAAGTAAGCAAATGAAAAGTTATTTATCCTAAAAAGATTGTGAAATTTGTAAAAAGAAGGTACTATAGAATCCCCTCTCATCATTTTCCTCTTAGTGGGCTTCCCAAAATATGACGTATGTGAGTTTTCTCTATTTGTCATCAAAATGGAGTTTTTAACTTTGGAACATTTTATTCTTGGAATAACAACTCGATGGTGAAATTGATTTATGATATTTATTGAGATTGAGTATTTGGTTTGGCCACTTATTCAAGATGTAAAAATAAATATTTTCAGACAATGCAGGGTTTTATTATAATTTTAGCGTTAGATTTATTATTTTATCATAGCTTAAATATTATTCGAGTGAATATGTTTATTTTGAAATTCTTACCTCTTGGATAAGATCGAACTTATGCATTACTGATTCATGCATTTGATATGATTGTCACCATTATTTGCTGATGGTTTTTTCATTGTTTTACAAAACATCTTCACGACTATGACTATTATACAACCTTGGAGATCATCGTGACTTTGGTCTTCATAAAAAGAACTATGATTCACATCTTGTATCATAAGTTTTTAGCAATATTTCATGATGTTTGTTTATAGTGCTATTTACTATTATTGACCTCTGAGCCTTGGGTTTTGGCCTCTATAATAGAGATCTCTTTATGAATAATGAAACAACACTCTCTTAATGACTTTCATCTTAGATCTTGCTCTAATTTCTCCGTTTGAAACACATCTCTCCAACCTTTGTTCCTTTTATATGAGGTTTTTTCTCTAAAAAACCTAAGTGCAGACCTCCTTAAGACAATCATAGTAAAATAATTTCTGAAAAATAGTGCATGTTGTCTATGAAACAATGAAAAAATCATGAAACAGTTCACATTTTCCCTATGGCTAGGGGTTTCTTCATTGCTAAGTTTGAAAATCCTGCTGATAGGAATCTAATTCTATGTGATAATATTTTCAGCTAGGATGCTCGGTTCATGCTCATGATGAAGCCTTGGCATCCTGACTTTGATGCCTCTTCTGAGACTTTCTCCAAGGTTCCTACTTGGGTGCGGCTTCCCAACCTCCCTCTTCATTTTTGGGTAGACTCTCTAATTGAGGCTGTGGGTGAGGTTCTTGGGGACTTTCTAATGGTTGATGAGGAATCTACTAATATTCTCCATTCTACTTATGCTGGGATTTTGGTTGATTTGGATTATTCCAAGGGTCTTCCAGAGAAGATTATGTTGAAGCATTCTAAAGGATCACCAGATCCAATCCTTGGATTATGAAGGACTCCTCTTTAGATGTAGGAGATGTTTTAAAACTAGTCACTTAGTGGATCAACGTGGATTGGAAAAGGTTAAACAATCTGCTTCTTGGTGGAAGGGGGCCTCTTCCCAACATTATTCTGTTGTGAAGGACTCGTCTATCAGGAGCTTTTATCAGGTTGTTTCATCTTCTCAAGAGATTGCTGAGGTCAATGTGCCTCTTGAGACCATTGTTGGCTCTTCCACAGGTGGTGATTCCATCCTTGGAACACCTCTTTGTACATATTCAGTTGTTCAGGGCTCTGATGGTTATGAGGCTTCTGCCCCTTCTTCTGTCAATATTTCATTGGTTCACTCTCCCATGGATGCTATTGATTCATCTCTTCAATCAGCTTCTTTGGAAACTTCTGGTCCTATCTTGGGTCACTCTCTTGAGTCTCAGAACTTGGGTGTCTCGGGTCTTGATTCGATTCCGTGGCAGGATATGGCTAAGCAAGTGGAAGACGGGTGGACTTCTGTGAAAGGGAAAAAAAATCTAAAAATTTGCCCTCTTTTGATATGTCCCTTCGTTCCCAGTCAGGAAAGAAATAATTTCTCTTGGGTTTTTCTTTGCGGGCAGTTGGACCTTAGTTGGAAGTATTTTTCTTTTATGTCCACTGGAAGTCTCAGGGCTACTAGACTTAATTGTTCTATCCTTTTTTGTAGCAACTTTTCTTGTTGGGGTTCCAGATTTCTTTTTTCTGGTTCTTTTTTATTCCAGGTTGTGGGAGCCTATTGTAAAAGCCTCGATCTGGTCTTGATTTGTCCCATGTTAGTATGCTTTTTTGAATATCCTTTCTGACCATTTTGTACAGGGTTTTAGGGCCCCTTCAAAACCTATTTTTCCTTAATCAAAATAATGAAAAAATCACATTTCATTTTTGTTAATGATTTGACAGCTACAATGATGCACTCCCACTTTGACGAGTTTCAAACGAACAATGATCCCGCCCATTTCCATGCAGAGGCCCTTGGCTGTTTCACAGTGTCTTAGGCTGCTCTGTCTGCTGGGGTTTCTGTTCGTGCTGCTGGGGTTTCCTTTGCTGTTGGCTCTGCTGCGGTTGGTGCTCTTGGTTCTCAGACAACCTTGGTCACTGGCGGTAGGGCTGACGCCTTTGTTGATGGAAGGGCTGCGACAGTGGGTTCCTCTGCTGGTGCCCTTGGCTCTTATGCTGATGTTGCCGCCTTTGAGGTTGGCCTCCATGGAAGTGCTCCTGCTCGTTCTTCAGGGACTTTGAGGCCCCAAGTGGCTTCCCTTGTGACTGTGAGTAAGCCTATTCAGATACAGTTAGATTCTGAAATTGTAGATAAAATTTATGAAACTGCAGAGATTTTCTCTTCGAATGCTGCTATATTTCGATTTAAGGGGTTTTGGCCTTCTCTGTCTACTCTTCATGCTTGGATTACCAATCATTGGGAGCCAATTTTATCCAAAAATATTCAGATTTACCTAGTTGCAAGGGGTTTTTTCATTGTTAAATTTAGTAATCTTGAAGATAGGAAATCTATCTTGTGTGATTATAGCTTCTCCTGGGATGACTGATTCTCCCTGATGGCCAAACCTTGGCATAAAGATTTTAACCCACTTTCTGAATCCTTTAATAAGATTCCGGTTTGGGTTAGGCTTCCAAATCTTCCCATGCATCTTTGGTTGGATCCGGTCTTGGAATCTGTGGGGAATGCTCTTGGGGATTTCCAAATTGTGGATTTGGATACCTTTGATATTTTAAATTCAACTTTTGCTCGCATCCTTATTGAGATGGATGTTTCTAAGGGTCTCCCTGAGAAGATTTGCTTAGCCTCTCCGAGGGGCTTTTGGATACATACTTTGGATTATGAGGGTATTCCCTTCCGTTGTAGGAAATGTCACTTGACTAGCCATGTGGCTGCTCGGTGCTCTTCCGAGAAGGTGAAATCGAAACGACCACCTTCTTGGTGGTAGGGTGTCTCTGCTGAACATTATATAGTGAATAAATCTTCAGTTGAGGTTAGAGAGCATGATGCAGGATCTTCTCAGGAGGTTCTTACTTCTGTGGGAGTTGGTGCTGTGAAGGGTAATGTTTTGGTTCAACCTGTTCTGGTTGATTCTGCAGGGTTGGATGATGCTTCTGTTGTTGCTGTCTAGATTGTTGAATCTGTTGTCCAGTCCACTACTGCTTTGGACTCACCCAAATCGATTTCTCCTAGGGAGAATGTGTTGTTTGGTGTTGACTCTTCTTTGGTGTGTATTGCAGGTTCTTCTATTTCTTTACGGGTTTGGCAGAAGGATGCTGCTATTGGAGGAAGGATGGACAACTGTGAAAGGAAAGAAACCAAGGTCATCTGTTCCTCCTTTAGCTATGAATCTTCGGTCCTATAAGGGTGGCTCTAAATATAAATCGTAAGAACCCTTTTTGTGGACTGTTGCCCCTTGGTGTTAGTTTTTTTGGTGGGTGTTCCCTCTATTGTTTGGGTGGTCTCCACTGTTGTGTCTGGGCCTTTTATTGCTACATCTTTTGAATTGTTGTACAAGATTTCAGGTCCTTTCAAAACCTGATTTTACTTAATCAAAACAATGAAAAAATCACTTGACATAGTCAAGGCATTTTCCATAGAAAAGTGAAATCTCATGGTATAGCCGAAGAAACCCACTTGACATTGTGAATATATTTTTATTATAGTGAAGCCATTGAAAGGGTTCTAGCTTAATAAAAGAGCACTTGCTTTACAAGCAAGAGGATGGTGATTCAATTCTATCATGCCTTAATGTGACTAAATATATGACCAATTGACAATAAAATAATGATCAAAATAATAAAATATACTACCAATTGATGATAATTAATGATTAGAATGACTAAATAAATGACTACCATGACTAAATAAATGACTAGTTAACAACAATCGATAACTAAATCAATGACTAAATAAATGACCAAATTAATCAATCAAAACAACCAAATTTATGACTAAATTGGTTTAGTCACAAATTTGGTTGTATTATAAATGACTGACAATAAACTACTAATGGTCACGTGACCAAGATTAGTCATTTATAGGTAATTTTTAGTAGTTTTTTAGTCATTTTTATTGTTTTTGTACTAGTGATCCCCCATGCATCTAGTATTTTCAAAGAATCCCAAAACACCAATCACATTAACCTAAAGACCATAATACCAAGATCCACTAACATGAAAATCACCACCATAAATAAAAAAACTCATAACGTGACAATATCACTACGAGAAATATCACAAGACCCCATCTTATTATTGAACACATAAATAATTTTGAATATCTTAATCATGTTTGCAATTGCACAACTAATTCCATATATCCAAATCATACACTCACATAGATAAATAACACACTAATAAAACACAAGATCCTAATTAACAAATTTATTTAAACACAAGCCAATCATGTCTAAGAACAATAATCTGTCTTTAAATTAATTTTATTCCTAAGACATAAGCTATATTAAATACATAATTTTTTATTTAACAAAATCTTTCATATTGTTCAAACTTTACTCCTCCAAACATTAACTAAACAATACTATTATAATTTCAGGGTAGATGTTATGTAGATATTCTATTGTGATTGTTTCAAATATTGACAAGTAAATTATATTCTTGTAATACCCCAAAATTGGCATCTTGCGATCCTAACTAATTTTAGTGCATTTAATCTCATCCCTTCAAATTTCTATGTCATCAAAGTCCTATTGTACTAGGCAATTCTGTATCCTAATTGACTTTACTTGACCTAGTGTCAAATGAAAAAAATCCTAAATTTGCATTAATCACATGCTATATTTAATTCTTAAAATATCGACATTTATTGGCTAAATAAACTGTATGATTAATTAATTTAATTACAAAGTCCTAACACTCTAATTAAATTAATTCCACCCCTTTTAGCTAATACACATCAATAGGTATTAAATAATATTTAGTTCTTTAAATGAAATATCCTCATTTGAATTTAATTATTCAAGTAATTGGAAAAGTCACCCATGTGGCCATATTTCATTTATTTAATTAAATAATCTCTCCAAATTGTTTCACCTCCCACCAAGGAGACGAAGGGTCGACCGTTTCTTTGCAATAAACTCTTCAATCTCCACCCGGGCTTCTCTATATTAGAATCCTCTCATTCCTCATTTGAGGAGGCAATTTTTAGAGTATCAAATCGCTGTCAAATTATTGTCTCATTATTTTGCATTCAAAAGTTATTTTCATATTGCATATTAGAGTAATATTCATTTCTTAAAATAGTAATGCATTTGTTCTTAATTTGGTTTTTTTAATTTCCAATTAGACTCATTTTCTTACAAGCTTTTTTGATTAATCTTGCACTATCATTCTAGCTTAATTTCAATTGCAATCATTCCCTAGCATTAAATCCTCCATTTTAGAGCTTGGTCTATGGTTGTTGGACTCTCAATTCTGAGAGTTACTCAAAACCCCACCTAAATAGGAGGCAATAAGTCGATTCATATAGGTGTGTGAAATGAGTAATTCGATATTTATTTTCGTACGTGGCTAATGAGTAATGACTATGTTGAAGTCTATGGCTGAATAAGAGGTCCACATTCAGTCATAAACATTTTGAAGTCTATTGCTGAATAAGAGGTCCACAAATAAAATTGTTGAGTACGAAGCCCTAATTAATGGCATGAAGATAGCCATGTAATGGAGAGTAGATGAACTTAAAGTCTTTAGAGACTCACAATTGATCATCAATCAGGTCAATGACATCTATCAGGTGAGGTCTAGACGGTACCCTCCTTAGGTGTATAGAGCTTGATGAGTCTAAACGTGCATTAGCTGAGGTGCATGAAGGCATCTGTGGTTCTCATTCGAGTGGCCTGGCATTGGCTTGTAAACTTATTAGAGCTAGTTACTATTGGCCGGATATGGAAAAGGAAGCTACACAATATGAAAAATCTTGCAAACAGTGTCAGCTACATAGAAATCTGATTCATGCTCCTGCCAAGGAGCTCATTCTCTTCATAAGTTTCTGGCCATTTCAACAATGGGCCTTTGATTTGGTGGGTCAAATTCATCCTTCTTCCTCGATAGGACACAAGTTCATTATCACTGCTACAAATTATTTTACTAAATGAGTTGAGGTAGTACCTCTGATCATAGCTGATGGCAAAATTGTAGCTAGGTTTATACTGAATTACATCATTTGCAGGTATGGTGTACCCTCCTTAATAATCACTAACAATGAGGGGCAGTTCAAGAACAAGGATCTGAATGAAATATGCACTAAGTTCAAAATCATTCAACACCGGTCTTCCATTTATTATCCCTAGGGTAATGGACAGGCAAAAGCATCCAACAAGACGATTCTCAAGATCCTACATCGCACAATTCACAAATATGGACAAGACTCGCACCTCCAGATTAATCCTACTCTATGGGCTTACCAAACAAGTATAAGAACATCGACAGGGGCCACACCCTTTTCTTTGGTTATGGAGTAGATGCTGTGTTTCCTATTGAGGTCGAGATTCCTACCTTGTGAGTCTCTCTGAAGGGCCTCATTACTGATGAAGATACTAGAATATCTTGACTATAAGAGCTAAAATTTTTGGATGAATGTCGACAAGTGGCATTCGATTATCTCAGAGCATATCGAAAGAGGATGTCCAAGAGCTACAATAAGAAGGTCAGACCAAGGGAATTACAAGTGGGTGATCTTGTCCTGAGAGAGAACCCCAAGAATCAACAACAACGGATCTAGAAGGGAAAGTCTGAGCCAAATTGACTTGGTCCATATGTTATCATTGCAACGTTTGGGTCTGGTGCCTATCAAATCTCTACTACTGAAGGAGAATAGTTCAAAGAGTCGATCAACACTTTGCATCTAAAGCGATTCTACAACTTGTGTGTGTGAATTTTATACCTGATTTGCAGACACAACACTTCAGTAAAACATTAGAGGTTAGCAAAAATGAAATCTGCAATGAATTGAAAGCTAAACTAACCAGGCGATTTACTGCCTTCTAATAGGTGCGAGTATGATGTTCTCAGATTTGAATCGAGATCAGTGACCTTGACGACACCTAAACGAAGGATTTGAATGCAAAATCTAGATATGGAATGGATGCAAATTAATCTATATTTTTGTATTTTATGATGCAATAAGAATGATAAACTGATATGAATCTATACTAGATGAAATTGATATGCTATGAATTGATCTATCAATGAATTCTAAATGATATGCAATGCTCAAAACCAAGAATGATCTCACAATGGCTTGGATTCGAAAGGATATGAAGAGCTAAGCTTTGATTTTATAGAAATCCAGGGCTTTGGAGGTGCATGAAAAAAAGCCATAAATCACTATTGATAAACTCAGGTTAATTTTTGAGTTATTAGAAATAAAAGATAATTAATTCACAAAAATTATGCAAATCATGCAAAAATAGCTTTTTAACTCAAATTAGAAGTTTAGATCAACTTTTGAACTCAAAAATGATGTTGAGTTCCAAAAAGTCAATAATTTGCATTGATTTTCTAATTTGGAGTTTAACTGCTCTTTGATTGTGCACATGGATAATTATGAATTAATAAATAAATAAAGTGATTTATTCTCAACTTAACTGATTTTTGAAATTAAAACAATTGATTTATGGGTTAATTAATTATTAAATCAAACTTTTATTAAAAAATAATATCATTAAATATGACAACTTGCTTTAATTAATTAAATAAGAATTTAATCAATTAATGATAGAAATTTTGATTTATTTGTCAAATTTAAATAATACAACTTAGGAATAAATATAATTAAATTAAATTAAATAATTAAGTGGCAGAATTAAATCAATTAAGTAAATATTCATCATATTTAATTAATCAACTTTAGGATAAATGTGATTTATCGCCAAATAATCATTAAATTAAAGATAATTAAGATAATTAAGAATATTGCTAGGAATATTCCCCGATGCAGAATTTAGGATAAAATCAATTAAATTCGATAATGTGCATATGTGCCTTAGGTTAGGACTTTGATGTTGATTTCGTTTGATTTGAGGATGTAGGAGGTTAATGAACATATAGCCCATTTTTGGGGTATTACATTTTGCCCCTCTTTGAATTACTGTGCGAAGTGCAGTGGTTCAAAGATAGTCTGTGTTTGATAAAGATATGGAAATGATTCGAAAGATTAACCGATTCCAAGATAGAAACCGATTGAAAGATATGATGAGGTTAGGTCTTGAATGACCAAAGATAATGTTAATTATAGCAGCGATGAACCAATGATTGCGAAAAAGTGCCAAAATGCTTGATTCTGAACCTTATGATTGCGAAGAAGTGAGTGACCGATTCCAGACTTGATTGTCTTAGAAGAACCACGTTGGTATCACATCTGAACCCTTCAGTTACCGAAGAACCAAGGAAAGAACACTGATGAACCGATGGTTGCAAAAAGCTGATACAGTTTACAAGATTAGGAGAATACCAGATTGATATGGATCTCGATGAATCTAATATGCCCCAAGCGATGATAGATTTTCCCCAAGTGATGAGGACTTTTGATGAATCAACAACTAGACGTGGTTGTTGTCTTGATTACTGAGGAAAGATTGATTACAGATTTAGATTTATAGACTTTGAATGATATGTAATACCATGTCCCCTTTGAGATTAAAATTGAAATCTGACAAGAAAAGTCAGCGTTGAATGGTTTAGAAGCATGTTAATTGATTTGAGAAGTGGTTATACACGTTCGAGAATGCGTTCAGCATCGTTTAGAGGTCCTGGAGACCAAGTTTTACTAGGTGAAACCATGAGTTGACCATAGTTGACCAAGTTGAAATTTTGACAGCTTGACGTAAGATAATCAGTTAAGTTGAATTCTGAATTTCAAAAATGATTGAAGGTCGAATGTGCAAGTAGTAGACCGTCCTAGGTCCAAAAATTTTAAATTGCAATTTTGACATAGTAAACGATCTTAGATTTCAATTTAATCACGAAAATGGATTCAGAACGTCGAAATTAGCCAAGGGTGGAATTTTTGTGAAAAATGGAACACTTTTGAAAATTAGGTCAAAAGCTATATAAAGGCTCGAAGGGTCATTTTCAAATCATTTCAACCATTTGACTTTGGAGATCTTGTGGAGCCCTCTGAGCAAGAAAATGGTAGAACAACGAGAACCAAAGGTACCTGTGAGTTCGCATCGATTTGAGCATAGTCGGAGACATTAGAGACCCCGACAGTACGGACATCCGGTATGTGGACCTTTGTGCTCCTCTGAAAATGCAAATTTTTCATGTTTTATAGCCTTTTTGAATTTTTTTCATACGCGTTTTGCTTTTTAATTTTTGCATGTTTGAAAACTCGTACGAGTCCTCTCCCAAACTCGTACGACATTTGAATTTTATTTTCTTTATCATTTCATGACTTTCCCAGTGTCGTATGAGAGGGACCCATGAGTCATACGACATTTCATTGGGTCCCTTGAAACTTGTACGATGAAGTGTCCCGTGTTGTATCACTATGGTTTGTCGTTTGGGCTATTGTGGAAAGCCGTATGACTTTCTATGCCAGTCTGGACTGTCGTATGAAAAATAGTGAGCTCAAAACTAATATTTAGGTCAAAATTTTGACTTTTTTGATTGCTTAGGCTGATAGCTGACCTTTTAACCTACCTTCTGAAATACCAAACTATTTGATTTCTGCACTATTAGCCTATTATTGAACCCAATTTTTGATAGAATTCCTTGTTTCTGTATAATATAGGTCACATATCCAGATGTACATGTTTGACATTCATATCCAGCGACCCAGAGATTATGTGTCTCGCTTCCTGACCCTATGAGGGTACATCTTGCTGCATGTGGGTTCGAGTACTTGATATATTTACCCAATATTAGGGTAAACCATGGCCTTTTGACTGTGCTTATTGAGAGATTCCATTCAGAGACACAAACTTTCCACTTACTGACTGGAGAGATCACTGTGACTCTAGAGGATGTGTACAAGATATTATGCATTCCTTTCCATAGTACTCGGCACCCTGAGTATATGAGTACTGGGCAGACAGGTCTTCATGCCTTTAAGCGTTTGTTTGGAGATGATACACAGTTGACTGGGTCCATTTCTTGGGAGACCCTTGTTCAGAGATATGGATAGACGCACCGCTTAGAGTGCATTATTTCTGGGATGATTGGTGAGCTTATCATGCTGGGCCATCAGCAGAACGGTTTCTTGATGGGATGGGCTCCGATGGTAGCACTTCTTATGGCGACTCCCACTGAGCTTGCCCTGGGTCAGTGTCTTTTGATACACATGTTTTCAGAGATGCATGAGATCATGTATCAGGATAGAAAGAGTTTCACTTCTGGAGCTCTTATACTACAGATATGGGCATGGGAGCATATCCCAGTTTTGAGACTAGTTTTCCAGACACAGCAGCAGCCGCAAGAGCCAGTGATAGACATGTATGCTGGTTATGTCACACAGGTCCGCATGGGCCATACTGAGTATTTTAGATGATGCTTGTATGATATGACGTATGTAGTATGGAGACCTTACTTGCAGATAGAGGCCTGGCCCACTACGAGGGAGCAGTTTAGCTTTCTATTTTAGAGTTGGGTACTCATTGGTCGGTCGTCCACCATTTTGGAGAGGTTTCTCATCACTCGAGTGTGGTGTTAGTATGGATGCATACAGGATGCCCCTCAGGAGTACACTGCATATGCCCACATTGTTCGTGAGATTGGGCTTGGATGGACACATAGGTTCACTTATTCTCTATGCTCAGATGAGTACAATGGTATTATCGAGAGAGAATAGGATTACCTTCCACAGGTTGTCGATGCAGGGGTCACAAATGGATTCATTTATTGGTAGGCAGATCACCCCATTTACAGATTCTTGGATCCCATTGAGTTGATACTCTCCATGGAGGAGGCGATGGATGTGACAGGTGCTCCTATGAGACCTAGTCCCGGACCCTAGGTAGTGCAGCCTACAACACCCAGACCTAGAGCTATGTTGCCACCTCAGAGACCAGCATCATAGATGAGACCCCCTCATCCCACTACTTCCATAGTAGCGAGACCGACAAGATCGCAGAGACGGACCAGGGGAGAGAGCGACACACTAGGTGGCGTTGGTTCTGCAGATGAGGTATTAGTAGCTAAGTAGGTTGTTGGTGGTGGCATTGATACAGGTGATATAGGTATAGATGCCCCATTTGATCTAGGTGCAGAGATTAGACATCATAAGGTGCAGAGAGTAGGTACCTCAGGTCAACAGGCAGAGCAGCTAGCACAACCAGATATAGATATGCCAGCAGCTGAGGATGAGCCTAGTGTTCCAGTCACATCATAGGAGATCATTAGATGGCTTAGAGTTCAGGTTAGGGACTTGAAGGTACGTAGTCCCAGATGGGAGGAGAGATATCTAGAGGTAGATAGGTAGTGCACAGAGCTTCGTGCAGAGGTTCAGAGATTAAAGACAGAGGTGACCCATCAGACCTCACGGGCTTCGTATTATGTATCTGCCTATTATGCTGCTGTCCCTACTGCACAGAGAGTACCCATGTATTCAGATTATATGGCAGCATCAGAGGGAGCTAGGGCACCTAAAGTAGAGGTTATTCCAGATGCACCACCTCCTCCTCCACCAGATGCAAAGGAGCATGCCGATAGTTAATTCCTATGCTTATGTTTTGATATACTATGCTCTGTTTGATCATTGATATACTATTGACTCTTATAGCTCATTGGAGCTCATTCTTTTGTACACTGTGCCAGTAGTGCACCCCTGACACATTTTGAGTTTATGATATATATGAGATCGATATTTTTGGTTGTGACTTCATTTGTACTTGTCATGTTTTGATTTATGATGATATCATGTGATGTTTATGCTATGATTAGTGTAGAATGTATGTATGGATCAATGCAATGTAATGATTTCTTTCACATGTATGGATGTTATGCATATGTATTTGAATATAAAAAGATGTATGTATGATTTATGTTTATGCACTGGATGAAATATAATGTAACAAATGGTAATGATATGGGATGTAAATGCAACGATACACATGATATGTTTTGCAGGTTGATGAAGACAAGTACTCAGTCTTATGTCAAAAAGGATGTCTAACCCAGGATGAAAACTGCTTGCAATTCTGTGAAGAGACCTTCGTGTTAGGTTTTAGCTCATGTTATATTTGAATAGAGGATTGAAGAATTGTTTAAGTTTTCAAGCAATTTGTGAGATCATGCAAAGTGCAAAAATACAAAGAAACATGTAGAATGATATGCAACCTAAGACCTAGGACCTAGTCACTGATCATGTGTCGATTTGTTATCATTGTACACATAAAAGTAGTGCACTTCTATGAATCCTTACATGCAAGGAAACTCAAGAATGAGCCTTCACAAATTGATCCATAGCTCTCTATGCATGGAGTTGCAAGATTATGAATTTGCTCTCAGCTAGAGCTATTGAGCTTGTGACCTTGCTAGTCAACCATACAATGAGAGATTCGAATGAGGACAAGGGCAAGAGTGCAATATCCCCAAAGAATCAAATGGAAATGCAATGCAATGCAAGCTAAGAATGAGAATGCAAATGTGCAAGCTATGCTATGAAAATAGAAGTACAAACTAAGATATGAAATGAAAATAACAATGGATTACAATTCCCTTAATTAAGCCATGTGAAGCTAATCTATTGCATAAAAAGAAAATAAGCTAGTATGCCATGATTATGCAACTAAACAAAGGAAATATGCAACTAAATGAGATGCAACAAAGATCTTCAAAGCTTGGATGCAATAGTATCTTCAAAGAGAGCTCCAAATGACCTAAAAAACCTGCAGCATAACAATAGCATGAAAGAGATGGATATGCAAATGAAGGAGAGAGCTCTCCTTTTATAAGAAATGAAAAGGAATGGACCATGGAGATTAAGAGGCAAAAGTCTCAATCAACGGTGGAGCTTGAAAGAGGAGCAATCCATGTGCACAAGTATCCTCCAATGAGAAAATAGGAGTTGACTTTGTGTCCATGTGAGACAAAAAGTGCTTTTTCCTTTTTTATAAAATGAGAATAATGCTTTATTTGTGCAACTTAGGATAAGAGGAAAATGGGGGCTTTTTATTTAATAAAAGGGGAGGAAATATTCCTTTTAATTAAATAAAGACTTAGGATAAAATGGTTAGCCCAAGGATAAAAATCCAATATATGATTGAAATTAAGACTTGATCAAGAAATTGATAATGTTGAGAATATTGATTATTGAAAATATTGATTCAGAATTGATAAATCGAATAAATGGGGCCCAAAGTCTAGGCGACCATTTTAGGGTGCATACAATCATCATTGAACTTTTAGGTAACTGGATAAATCAATACAATGCCCACTAGCCATGAAACCATAGATATATGAATATCGATTTGTAATGCTCAAGAACCAATACAACACCCATTGGTCAAACAACCATGGATATATGAATATTGATTTTATTTTCGGAATGTCGGATTAGATACAAGCACCAAGGCACAAACGCTAGGATGACCTAAATATCATGTCCATTTTGATATAGCAATTTGTATAAGCATCAAAACATAAACATCATGATGACCTGAATACACCTTGCATTTAACATACACATCAAATAGTCAAGAGATCATTCTAAATCCAGTGTGAATTACCCATAGTGACCCTTTATTGTTCACATCCTTAGGCAAGATCACATTTCATAGTAGGAGAAAGAACTCACTCAAAAAGACAATAGTTAGATCAAACTTCCTTGAATTTTCCAAGTATCAATGGTCGAGGTACGCATGGCCATCCAATTCGAGATAGAGGCTCTTACAGTCGAACACCATATCAATCTAGAATTTTCAAAGTTGTTAGATTTTCACATACAAGCAGAAGACAAAGAAAAGATTATGCCCCCAGTCATCACTCTCTAAATCCTGTAAAGGACATCATTGAAGAGCTCGAAGGGACACAATATGCAAAAATCTCAATGCGAATCCGTAAGCATACAAGGAGATAAAAGCATGTAAAAGCACATATTGTTTTCAGTTTGTTTTGATGTTTGATTGATGTAGATGCAAAATCCTTTCTGGAGACGAGACAGATTGACTGACTCAAATGAAGCTTCAAAGGACTCTTGAATGGATATGACATGTCTAAGATATACTGGGAGACCATAGGATATGACATTGGTTGCCCCCAAGTGTTTAAGCATTGACAGGATACAGACACTTGAGCTGATTGGTGTACAAACTGACTTATTGAAGATTGGAAATGAGAGATATATACAAACTAAAGCAAGACTAAAAGCTGGGAAAGACCAAGATTGCACTGATAGATGGAGCATTTTGAAACAAGTGGTACCCATTTGCTGGGTTTTCACCATCTTGGTAGAGATTCTATTTTTGCTACCAAGGCGCCTGTTTCTAGGTTTTCACCAAAGCACTTTTTCTTTTCTCAATTTTTTTTGTATTTTTCATTTTTTCAATTTTTTTGTACTTTTGATATTTTTGATTTTTTTGTACTTTTGATATTTTTTGATTTTTTTGTACTTTTGATAGTTTTTGATTTTTTTTTGTGAATCATCAAGGCGCCTATTACTAGGTTTTCACCAAGATGTTCATTTTTTCAGGACTTTTTCCAATTTTAAAGATTTTTTTAGGACATTTTACCATAGATTGAATGCCTTAGGCATAGAATTTCTTCAGATGGAGAATGTTGATTGGTTCTCGGAGCTGTTCTCCTTCAGTCATTGAGAGTTGATAGGCACCAGAGCCAAACGTAGCAGTGATAACAAAGGGACCCAGCCAGTTGGGTTCAAACTTCCCCTTACGTTCTCGATGTGATTGATTTTTAAGATTCTCTCTCAAGACTAGATCACCAACCTAAAATTCTCTGTGTCTTACCTTCTTGTTGTAGCCTCTAGACATTCTTTTCTAATACACTCTGAGATGATCATACGCTGCTTGTCTGCACTCATCTAGTAATTCAAGTTCTTGCAACCTAGACACTTTGTAGTCATCATCAGTTACTAGACCATGCATTCTGATTCTTAGTGATGGGATTTCAACCTCAATAGGAAGTACCACTTTAGACCCATAAACTAAAGTGAATGGAGTAGCCCCAGTAGGTGTTCTGATACTTGTTCTGTAGGCCCAGAGAGCTGGATTGATCATGAGATGCCAATCCCTTCCTATCTTATTAACTGTACGGTGCAAGATTTTCAAGAGATTCTTGTTTCAAGCCTCTGCTTGTCCATTCCCTTGAGGATAGTAGATAGAAGACCAATGTTGAGTAATCTTGAATTTGGCACATAAATTATCTAGGTCCTTGTTTCTGAATTGTCCCCCATTATCTGTGATTATAGAATGTGGGATCCTATATCTGCATATGATGTAGTTCAAGATGAACATAGATATCTGTTTCCCAGTTTCTTGTGTTAAGGGAACTGCTTCTATCCATTTAGTGAAATAATTTGTAGCTGTGGTTATATGGGTATGTCCATTAGAAGAGTGTGGATAAATAGCACCTATAAGATCAAAAGCCCATTATTGAAAAGGCCATTGTGTAGTAGAGGGAATTAGATCTCTCCCTAGAGCATGAATCAAGTTACCATGCACTTGGCACTTTTGACAACTCTTAGCAAACTTGATTGCATCTTTCTCCATTTCAGGCCAATAGTACCCAACCCTAATAAGTTTTTGAGCTAATGTTAAACCATTCGAGTGTGACCCACATATACCTTCGTGGACTTCCTCTAATGCATGTTGAGACTCTTCCCATTCTAAACATCTAAGTAGTGTACCATCTAGACCTCATTTGTATAGATCATTACCAATGATGACATATCGGGATGCAACGCGGATAAGGTTTCATTTCTCAAATCGGTTAAAGGAGCCAGGAATGATTTGGTCTTGGAGATAGGAGAAAAAGTTTTTGTATTTGGATGAATCATAACCTACAATAGTGCAGATCATGCGGGTTTCAGGGGAGTCATATGCAGGATAAGATAGTGCTTCCACCAGGAACTCGCAGCGTAGCTCATGTTCAGGCTGCTGTAAGAGAGTAGATAATGTCACCATTACATCGGCAACCTTGTTCTTAGTTCTAGGTATTTGTTCAAATGTGATAGATATGAAGTATTTCTTTAGATCATCTACCATCCTCTGGTAAGGAATGAGCTTGTCATCTTTAGTTTGGTCCACATCATTGACTTGATGGATAACAAGTTGTGAGTCACCATGAATGTGTATCTTTGTCACTCTCCACTCAATTGCTATTTTCATGCCATTAAGAAGGGCTTCATACTCAACAATATTGTTTGTGCAAGGAAACTTTAATCTGAATGCTTTGGGTATTGAGTATCCTTGAGGAGTTATGAACAATATGCCTACTCCGGATCCATTCTGTGTATAGGAACCATCAAAGAACAAATGCCATTCTCTAGAAGAAAGATGCATGATAGAGGAATCTGGAAATTCCATTTGTAGTGGTGTATCATCAAATAGTGGTGCTTCAGCCAATTGATCAGCAATTACCTGTCCTTTTATAGCTTTTCTCTCAACATATTCAATGTCAAATTCACTCAAGAGCATGACCCATTTAGCTAGTCTACCTGTGAGGGCAGCTTTGCTTAGTAGGTACTTTAGTGAATCAAGTTTAGCTACCAAATGAGTGGTATGAGCTAACATGTAATGTCTCAGTTTCTATGATGCAAAGATCACAGCTAGACAAGCTTTCTCAATCATTGAATAGTTCTTCTCATATGCAACCAAAGTTCAATTGATATAATAGATAGCTCTTTCCTTTTTATTCTCATCTTGTTGTGCTAGCAATGCCCCCAGTGATGTATCTATTGCGGAGACATAAGATTAATGGCTTCCCATGAATAGGAGGCATCAAGATAGGAGGATTTGCTAGATATGTCTTGATATGGTTAAAGTTTTTCTCACATTATTCATTCCATGCAAAGGTCACACCTTTATGTAATGTTTTTGTAAAAGGTTGTGATATGTCAGCAAGCTGTGCTATGAATCTTCTGATATATTTTACTCTCCCTTGTAAAGTTCTCATCTGACTAATATTCTTCGGGGGTTGCATCTCTATTATAGCCTTTACTTTAGCTGGATCAACTTCAATGCCCTTCTTTGAAACTATGTATCCCAAGAGTTTTCCAGATGTAACACCAAATACACATTTCTTGGGATTTAATTGGAGACTAAATTTTTCCATTCTATCTAGGATCATGCTCAAGTCCTTTAAGTGTGCTGATCTTTGCATGGACTTAGATAAAGTATCATCTACATAGTCTTCCATTGTTCTGTGCATCATATCATGAAAGATAGATGTCATGGCTTGTTGATAGTTAGCACCAACATTTTTGAGCCCAAATGGCATAACATTCCAAGAGAAGGTACCCCATGCACATGTGAAAGTAGTTTTCTGTTGATCCTCTGGAGCTATTTGATTTGATTATATCCAGAGAAGCCATCCATTAAGGAATACATCTTGAAACCCGCAGTCATGTCCACTATCATATCAATGTTAGGTAGTGGAAAATCATCCTTAGGGCATGCTTTGTTCACATCTCTAAAGTCTATGCACACTCTAATTGAACCATCTGGTTTAGAAATAGGTACAATATTAGAGATCCACTCAGCATAGTCTATGACATGGATGAATTCGGCTCCTAGGAGTTTCTCTAATTCAGCTTTTACCAAGAGTGCAACATGGGGATGCATCTTTCTCAACTTTGGCTTGATGGGTTTTACTCCAAGAGCAATGGATAGATGGTGCATGATAAGATTAGGATCCAATCTTGGCATATCCAAATATTTCAATGCAAAATTGATCTTTTTCTCTATTAAGAATATAGTAAATTTATGTTTCTCTTCTTCTGATAAGGATTGTGCTACATGTACCAATTGTGGTTCCTCCTTTGTACCCAAATTGATAGATTGAGTGGGCTCAATTAGAATTGGAGATCTGTCCTATAAATGACTCAGAAGGACATCAAATATCTCATCCTTAGGCACCTCAAAGAGGTTTTCACCTTCGGATGCATCTTTTATTTTTACTTTTGTAGGTTTTGAGACTACCACAAAGTGGTTTTCACCCTCAAAACTCCTTTTCTTTTTATTCTTATTCTTATTTTTTTGACTAAGATATTTGATATCCGAATCTGTTATGTTGATGTTCAGTTCCCTGATGGAAGTCTTCATTGGCTCAACTGCATTTAGGTAACAAGCAAGGGCATAGTCATTTGGGAAGGTATAAATACCATAGCTCGAATTTGTGGAGGTGTGATCAAGAAGGTCTGGATGTTGGATAGTCAAGGCGAGGAAAGATTGGGATATTTTGTTCATGGATATCAATCTGTCACCACTGGTCCTAACTTGATGCTCAATTTCAAAGGTGATATTACAACTTAAGACATTCAACTCATGAATAGGCTCAACGTCACTATGGGAGTCCACTTCAGGCATTGGTGGATTAGACTCGTTAAGTTCATTATTTCGCTCTTGACTCACGTTGGGTGTGGATACATATTGGTGAATAACATCAACATGTTTCTTTGTGATAAGCTCATCTTCCTCTGGAATGGCTCCCCATTCATGGTCATTTGATTCATTTTCTAATTCAAGACTTCTAGGAAATCTTAGCACATGTGTAAAGTTAGGATGAATACCCCAAGAAGGGTTACCCTCAGATTCAGATTTATATTCATACTCATGGGAATTTGTCTCAGAATCATTGGAACACTCTAAATGCTTGACTATGGTGATAGGCTTTTCTTCCCCATTTTGATTACCTTCGAGAATAGCTGGTTCTTGTGTGGCAACTATCTCTAGTTTGATAGTAGGTTCTTGTGTTTCTACTACATTAATTCTTTTTATGGGATCATCTCCATCAGCAAGGAGATCTTTTATTTCTTGTGGGAAGCACTCATAAGTAATGAGTTTAGAACTATCTAAATCATTGTCTGATGGTTTAGTTTCTTCCTTATTGAGAAGGGGTTCTCCTGGTGCAATTTGTTCTATGACATGAGAACAATCACCTTTGAGGTGATAGGGTTTCTTCTTAAAGCCTAGGCCAACAATATTCTTATTCACTTTGCCAGTATGTGGAATAGGTGTCACAAGACCTTTTCCTCTAATTCCTAGAGGTCCTTGACCTGGATATCCCATCTTAGCTATCAATTTATCTCCTAGAGCACATGACTTAGAAGGGATTTTCGGTGCTGTAGAGCCACTAGTTTGGACATTTTGTGCTTCAGATTCATCTTTATAGAGCCATGCAAGTACAACTTCATCCTCTTTAGACTCTTTCTTGGATACTTGTTCCACCACAAAATTCTTTTTATATGCTTCAAGAATTTCTTGAGATTCTGGTTTGGATTGTTTCAGAGTTTGTCCATAAGACTTAGGCGAGATAGGGAGAGACGTCAAAGATAATACTGGCTCTATAATATATTCTCCCATCCCATTTTCTTTGATATTGACCTCTTTAGCAATGTCTTCCATTTTAGATGTTGAAGCAACATTTGGTTGCTCAGTGGAAGATTCTCTGTTATTGGGAACAAGCTTATCAACACTTTCCTTCAATGTATTGCAAGTGGTATTCAGATCCACTGGGATAGTAACCTCTACTCCTTCATAAGGAAATTTTAAACATTGATGGTATGTAGAAGGAATAGCTTTCATTTCATGTATCCATGGTCTCCCTAGAAGGATGTTGTAAGCCAAAGGTAGATCAAGCACCTGACATGTGGTATCTTTGATTACTAGACCTACTTTGATGGGTAAGACAATGGTGCCTTTCGAAGATCTCTCTTGTTCATCATAGGCTTTGATAGTTATCTTCTTTCTAGGATCAATAGCCAATTCTGTAAATCCCAATTATGTGATCAAGCTGTAAGAACAAATGTTTAGGCCAGCGCCTCCATCTATCAACACATGTTTGACTCTACGATTCTGGATCAAGACTTCTATATGAAATGGATGATTATGTGGGTGACTCAAGGAGTTTTCATCTTCCTCTGAAAAGAAGATATATTGCAGAGATGTAAGATGTCCAACCATAGTCTGGAACTTGTCTAAATCAAGATCATCAGGAACATTAGATCCGAGCAAAGCTTTGTCTAGAATGGTTCTATGAGCTGGAGATATTTGAAGCAACTCAAACATGGAGATTTTCACATTAGTGTGTTGGAGTTGTTGAACAATGCTATAAGATGTAGGCCTTGTATCCTTAGGATTGGAAGATTTGGAAGCAACCTTCTATTTGGAAGCAGATGAAAGATTGAAAGGTATCTTAGGGACATTAGATGAATCTGGGATTTGTCCTTTCAGATGTGCCTGAGCTTGTGATCAAGTAACTGCATTAGCTGAGAAATGATCTCTATCTCTTTGTACAATTGTGATGACATTGCAACTCTTAGAGAGACATGGTTCAACCATATTGATGACAACATTATTTCCAGGGTAAGCATAATTGACTTTTGCCCCCATATTAGGCTGAGAAGATGAAACTTCTTGACCATGTTTCAGAAATGGTTCTATAAATGCCGTATGATTGTTATTTCTTTTAGGATTGTCAACCATGATGTCTCCTCTATCGATCAGATCTTGAATAGTATGTTTCAAGTGGAAGCATTTATTAGTTTTGTGACCTTTAACCCGATGGAAATCACATAATTCATTTTCTTTCCACCATTTTGGTTTAGGATTAGGATTAGATTGTCGGATCTTAGGCAAAGAGATGATGTTATTGGCCAGAAGAGTTCTCATAGCGGATTCCAAAGATTCTCCAAGAGGAGTGAACTTTCATTTATTATCCCAAGATTTATATTCTAGCTTCTTTTGAGACGGTTCAGAAGACTTTTGTTCTGAAGCTTTTATGGCTTGGGTGCCAATAGTGAGATTGTAGGCTGGTGCCTTTGATGGGGGACAGATAGTGTCAATAATGCCATCTGTGATGATGCCTTTGTTCTTGTTCCAATTTTTGTTTTTATCTTTTGAACTAGATCCATATTCATACTTGTCCTTTTAAAGTGTGATATCTCCCTTTTTGACAAGTACTTTTTCAATTTTGATAGCATTATCTACCATTTTGTCAAAAGATGTATGATGTTGCATTTGTAGAGGGTAGTTGATTTCTAGAACAAGGTTATTGATGAAGATCTCCAGTTTTTCAGTCTCTGGAATAGGTCTGGCATATAGAGAGAATTTCTTTCACCATCTTTTGAGGAATGTTAGGAATGGTTCTCCTAGATATTGCTTGAGATTGCAAATATCGATCATGGTGACTGGATGTTGAATATTGTAGGAGTATTGTTGATAAAAAAATTTGATCAACTCCTCAAAAGTTTTGATGGTAGGTGGCAATCTAGAAAACCAATGAATGGATGCTCCTCCTAGAGATCTAGGAAAGAGGCGCATGAGATAGGTTGGTTCATGCATGAACTCCATGGATTGTGTACAGAACTCTCTGACATGATCTTGAGGATCAGAGTGTCCATCATATTTATCATACTTTGGTATCTCCACTCTTTTTGGGAATGGTGGCATGTACAAGTCTTTGTCAAATGGAAAAGGACATAGAGCCTCCATGGAGAACTCCTTGGGTTCCTTCTCTTTTTCAAGTTTATTAAGTTTGACTTGTAAGGCATGCATCTGTTTCATCATGGCCATTATCAAAGTTTCTTCCTCATGTGTGATGATATATTTGACATTAAAATTAGGAGGAAGCTTAGCCCCTTGATGAGCTAACTCTAAAAAGTATTTTTCTCTATTTTCTTTCAAGAATGCCTCATCATCTTCTTGAATTCATCATCATTTTGATATCGGGCAATTTCTTCAAGTGTGGGTTCTTGATCTGTGCCATGTTGGGATTGAGCTCTTAGAGAGCCATGGTTTGTCCCTACTTGAGACATGGTAGGAGTTTTAGGACTCCCTGGAATGGATTGAGGAGGGGTTTGTTGATTACCTCTGAGAGTTGATGGAGGAGGTATGTAACTAGATTTCAATCGAAAGTTGCCAAGACTGTCATCTTCGTAAAGACCAGAATTGTAGAGCTGCTCAAGAGTTGGGCCTTGGATAGCAGTCAAAGGCAAGGTATGAGATGCTTCTCCAGATTTCTTGTGTGAGGAAGCTCTAGTTTCCACCATTAACCTCAAGTGAAGTGAAAAGAATAGGACGAAGACAATTGAAGAATGATTTGATTTGAGAAAATCAGATGACGCAACCTTGTCAAGATTGTAATTGGTTTGAAGATTAGATTAGATGTGGGTGAAGGATACTATGCCCTAGATGTATGGGTAGATTTCCCAAAAGATAGCGGACATGAGCTCACAACACTTAGTCTATTTTTGAAGATTGATTAAAGATTGATAGATCTGATAAGGTCTTGACACAAGAAGAAAAGGACTCAAATCGATTAAACAGAAGACTAAATCAGATTCAAAAGGACACTTTTGGAAAATGATAGGATTCTCAATAGCTACTGCTCTATTCCTGACATAGTGATTTGTTCGACATATTCTAGAATTAGGCTAAAAAAGATAAGTATCTGGAAATTCTGACAATTTTCTGACAACTTTTCAAAAATTTCCCAAATGACTTTCTGTAGGCTCATACGATAGTGGGTATGCTATGAAATGAAAGTTGACAAACTCGTACGATAGTTGCAAAAACTTGCACGACAGTTGCTAGCAAGATTTGACTTTTGGAATTTTCTGGCAACAAAACTCGTACGACACTGGGTGCTTTATCATACGACAGTTGGGTAGTTTTGAAATGACACTTAGGAAAACTCGTACAACTTTCTAACCTCCTGAGATGGCTTTTGACTCCAGAAAGAAATTTCACTTCAAATTTTGCAAATTTAGGGTTTCTAGTTTCAGATTGTTCAAAAATTGTACTATCCAAATTTGAAGATTATACCAGATTTGTTCATTTTTAGTAGCCAAGTAGATAAACAAGCACGCAGAACAACAAGCAAGTGATTTCAAGCACATCTGAAAATAATGAACATGGGCAAAAGCAACCTTGCGCATGAAAAATCAAGTGACTGAATTTGTGCTAATCCCTAAGAGTGCTAATTGTGTATGTTCCAAAAAGTTTTGTTTCCTAAATTTTTTTTTTTGGCCTCTCTAGGGTTTTTAGTAATGGTTTGACTCTGCAACTTTTATGATCCAAAGGGGTGAACTCCAATCCTGGCGCACCAAAGTTTTGACATAGTCCAAGAATTTAATCAATTAGGAGATGCTAGGGAGATCTGACAACCCACAATGAACCACACCCTGTGAAGATTTCTTCCACAAGGACATTTATATAGCGGCTGTCACTACCACGACGAAAATGGCTATTACCGCTTGAGGTTCTGTAAATGTGGTTGGCCCAATTTAGGGAATGTCCACTATGATTAACCCTCTCTAAAGATGACTCACAAAGTATACTACATGGGGACTGGTTCCAGATTCAAGAATCCGAGTTTCTGATACTAGGGTCTATGCAAGATCATGAGGGGCCAAAAAGTGGTGATGTGAAAAATATTCACTTTTCACTCGTCCAAAAGCGCATGAAAGCACTTGTTGACTTTTTAGTACGCCTGAGTGTCAGTACACCTAGGCAAAGCTGCTACCAAAGTACATACCTAATCGGGTACCCAAAAATATCGGGTACCCGATATTTTTGAGTACTCGATAACTGTGGCATATATCCGACACCCGCGAGCCCTATTCTTCATTTCCTAGCGTGATTTCTTCAAGTTTCTAACCGCATTTTTCTGATACCCAATATATTTTCAGATACCTGATATTGGAAACCCCAAATTCGACTCCGAGCATATTCGGTAAGTAGTTAATTGCATATTTTTATTAATTTATTTCATTTTCATTATAAATGTAGCATTTTAAAAAAAAATACAGTTTTGTATTTATATTTGTAATAATATTTGAAACTTAGATTTTTTTTTAAATTTAATCAGGCATGGCTGACAACAATGAAGAAAATAACCCTCCAAATAACAATCCCGAAAACAATCCCCCATATCTAAACCCTAAATCTTTACAAGATTTGATAACAAATTTGAACACAATACGAGGTTTCCAAAACACGTATCAAAATATACCTACATTAGGTCCCATGCTTGCCACACTAAATACAATTGTTGGAAATATTGACACACTCACGCAGTAACATAATGCTGCTCTTCATTGGCGTGATGATATGCACACCCAATTTGATGATGGGCTTGACCATGATGGGATTGCGGCCCTTAATATAAGTAAGGAAGATATAGCCGCCCTTTTTGTTGATCCTAAAACTGGAATACCAGCTAACCCCAAAAAGCCCAAATTATCAATAAAATGGTGCACAAATGAAGCAATGCACACAAACTTTTGGGATCACTGGTGGATGGTTTTTGATAAACCACCACATAGCAATTTGGAGGTCCCATTTTATTTCCTTAAAAAATTGTATGCTGAGTTTGTGCTTGGTCACCATGTTGATTATTGGAGTATGAGGCCCAACATGGGCGTAGGCAGAGGAGCTCCTCAGACTAGGCCATCTTCCTAGCATTGAAAGGCCACTACCTTTGTCCCCTCCACTAATGTCACACCCCCTCCTCCAGTGCAACATCCCGATATCATTTATGAGGCTGCTGAACTGACTATTAGGGCCATTCATTTACTGAGTGATCAGTTGATCACACAGACTAGGTCAGTGTTGCCTCCTATGGATTCTACTAGCACATCAACATCTCGTTGGAGTTCACATGTATACGAAGCCCATATGTGCATTATGTGTAGGCATATGTGCCTCAGACCGCTTACTGATTCTGATATATATTAGTTTCATGATATTGATGAGGGAGATATAGGAGAGGCTACTGCAGAGGCTACAACACCTCATGGAGCATCTACATCTCATGAGAGTGCTCAGGAGGTGCACGTAGAGCCATTGAATCCTGTTGATATGGTAAGAGTAAACATTATAAATAAATTTGTCACATGACTTATTTAATTTAAAAATAATTTATTTATTTAGATTAGTTTTAATGATTGCATGCACTTATGTATATATATTTTTTCCATTTATGTTCAGTCGATGACACAGGAGGAGGTGAGACAGATGGATGAGTCCACACTTTCGGCCATTTCATTTGGCCTTGATGACTATACGGTATATTATAAATTATGTACCCATTAGTTTTTTTTATATCATTTGGTGTACATGCTTAAATCTCTATCAATTAGAGCAATAAAATTCATACATTTACTAATATATATTGTCATCTTATTGTGTTCTTGCAGGCTACAACGGACATCAGTGGGGGGTGTGAGGGGGTTCCTTCATCAGGTGTCGACAAAGGAAAGGTAGTTAATTGTTTAAGATTAATTATGCATGCATATGTATGCCACTTGTGTGTAGTAATAAATATTTTACTTGCACTTTATTGTATAGGGTGTGGCTATTGATGATGTCCCGACACCGGTTCGGCGGCGTAGGGTTACAGGCATCTCGATTCAGAGTGATAGCTCGATTGTACGTAGACTTTTACATATTGTTATTTGTATTTTGTAACTAGGGTTGCTATGATGAAGTACATTGATATATAATTGACAATCTTTTTACTCTCATAGGTTACTCCGACTGTGAGGGAGGTCCCACGAGAATCTTTTGTTTCTTTGTTGACCCAGCCCACTATTCCAGAGGAGGGATCACCAGATGTAAGTTTTAATTTTAGTTCAATCAATTTGTAATTTTATTATGCTATCATCCTATTTTGTAGATTTATTACTCTATGTTGCACCAGTCTACTAATCTCATTATTGCAAATATATATTTATAGGTCAGAGTTGGTATTGTTGGCATGGTCCCTTCGCTACCTAGGACTTATGCTAGGACACCTGATCGTGGTAGGCGATCGAGAGACTAGGTACAAATTTATTTGTATTCGGTTATAATTTTAATTAAATTAGTGTTTGAAAATTATGAATTATATATATATATATATATATATATATATATATATATGTACAAATCATATAAAATAAGCAATCTAACTTTGGTTTGAACTCATTTTTTATGCAGGATCAATCAGAGCCCAACACTCCTTCAAAGAGGCTACATTTTGATGATCCCCCTATAGCATAGGATGCAGTTTTAGTTTTGTGGTCATTTAGAGATGACACTTGGCACATTTTGAGATGGCATATATGCCACATTGTACACCTTAAAACATTGATTTTGTAGACATTTTGAAATGGCATGTGCCATATTTGTATATGGACATACTTTTGATACATTTGATACATATATAGAACATATTCATTTATATGTTATATTTGCGTCATCTTTTGTATATACATATTTATTATTCATGTTTATGGAATTGAATGGTGAAGTTATATCTTGACTATGATTATCATTATGATTTAAATTATATCTTGTTGAAGTTACATTTGTTTTTCTTTACTCTGAAATACCCTGTTCATGGAGCTTATTATGTTTGAGGTTTAACTTCTTGTTGGTGAACAGATTTGTCTTCAAAAGAAACGCTTACAAAATGACTCTTAAAACCCAAACAAAAAGACTCAACCAACACCAACAGTTGGGTCACTTCACTATTGAGAAGTGTAAGCGCCCTTTGAATTATTCGGGTACAGCTCCCCATGCAGGATTTACAATGAATCAACTAAACTATAAATGATAATGCTTTTAACCTAAAAGCAATAAAGGCTTACAAACATCTATTCGTAAACACGAGATAGACGCAAAAGGACTAATTTACTGAAGAGAAAAGGACAGTAAATGCTACAAATTTTATTTGCCTAAACAATGCATTACAGAAAGAAACTAAGAGAGAAAGATGAATGGTTCTTTCCAAATACAAGAAAAACTATAGCATAAAGTCCACAGATGATCCTGCTGATGATCAGATGTAATAGATATGCATTCAAAAGAAACCAATATCATTCAAAGATGAATATCAATCAGAAAGTGAGCATCTAAAATCAAAGTTTTAATATGCTGACATATCCTTCTTTAAACACAGCAAAGCAACAAAGATTTTGATGTTCCTGTACATTAATCATTATCTAAAAATAAAATCCCTCTTTCCCTGCATTACAATAAAAATCCTAATCTATCCCTCCCCTGACACAAAGTCTCTCGGGTCAGGCAGAATTCGGAACCCCCAAAATCTCCTCTACGAGCCTTACTTATTTTCCCCTTTCAGTTAGTTTCTTTCCTATTATAATAACTAATTCTTGAGGACGTGTCTATCCACATCTTCTTTCTTGAATACATTAAAGTATCCCTTTGTGAGTGCCTTAGTAATATTTTGTTATGAAAGTCCATGTTACTTGGTGCTCTACATCTTTCAAAATGGATCTATTCCTATAGAATAGTGCCATCTGGATCTTATTGCAACACAAGTGTTAATGCCTCTATGTTTTGATTGGATGCTTGGTGCTATAACTAGAGCGTGTCATTTCTGGCTCTCCACAAACATACCGCTTCATGCAAGTGACACCAAAAAACATTTTGTCAAAGCCATCATACATATGTATTTTGGGATTCAATTGCGAGCACGTCCTCCTCAATTTTCCCACCCTGTGAACCTGAAGCCAACATCTCTGAATCATGATTGATGTCAACACAAAGAACTGCATTATCATGCATCATGAAGGCATCATCAGCATGGTATTGAAAATCGCTCTTAAGTTTCCCACTGATATAGTCCCAGACCTCTATGAATCCAACAACCGAGCATGAAACAAGGTTCTGTCCATCAAGGAAGATTTTGGGTTCTCCTTGACATTTAGTGTTATGGCATTCTCAAGAAATGATAATGTCTTAATATTGAAAATGTGTTATAGATTATCATGTTCTCGAATGCCAATATTGTCAATGTGCAAAACCAATTCTCATTGTCATCGACCAGTCTAACTTGACAAAGCTTTGGAAACTTCATTTTTGGATACCTTTTACTAGTTCTACTACTCCTATCTACAATTCCATATGCTGTGCTATGCTTGCGGGCATTCTATTGAATAGTTTACATATTGTCTATGCTTCCAAGTCACAATTTTTATGGGACTCGATAGTTAAAATTATAACCGACCCCAAGGATGATGGCATCTCCTTGGATAGATAGAGGCATTGATAGCCTCTCCAACCATTTCAGTCTACCTTCATAACCATACCAAATAGGACAATGTCTGCTCAGAAAAATTTCTACTTGATCCACGAGCCCCGAAAGATCACTGCCCAATCGTGCTTAGTGCACCTTGGGGTCACTTGGGTCGAGCGTGGTTGCGAGCATTTTGGTGACTCTGTGGGTAGAACAGGGTTGTCACTGGCATTTACCCAGCCAACCAGAGCTGATGGAGCAGACAGTTCGATGCCAGGTCAGATGGTTTGAAAGATACACTGCTAAGCCACTTTCAACTGACCCTGACTGCAAGTTTTGGCATCGATTGAGATCGCCTTGCCAAATGCAAACGAAGTCAAATCACCCAAAGATGAGAGAGGTTATTGTAGACCTCAAAAACATGATCTTGTAGCACCTAACAATTTGTTGATAGCTCTCACGAGGTCTGAGATACGAGCCCCAGAAGATCGTGGCCCAATCGTGCTTAGTGCACCTTGGGGTCACTTGGGTCGAGCATGGTCGCGAGTGTTCCAGTGACTTTGTGGGTAGAATGGGGTTGTCAATGGCATTTACCCAGTCAACCAAAGCCAATGGAGCAGACGATTGATGCCAGGTCAGACGGTTTGAAAGATACGTTGCTAACCACTTTCAACTGACCCTGACTGCAAGTTTTGGCATCGACTGAGATCGCCTTGCCAAATACAAATGAAGTTGAATTGCCAAAAACTGAGAGAGGTTATTGTAGACCTTGAAAACATGATCCTATAATACCTGATAGTTTGTTGATACCTCTCACGAGGTCCAAGATATGAGCCCCAGAAGATCGCTACCCAATCGTGCTTAGTGCACCTTGGGGTCACTTGGGTCAAGCGTGGTCGTGAGCGTTCCGGTGACTTTGTGGGTAGAATGGGGTTGTCACTAGCATTTACCTAGCCAACCAGAGCCAATGGAGTAGATGATTCAATTCCAGGTCAGATGGTTTGAAAGATACGCTGCTAAGCCACTTTCAACTGACCCTGACTACAAGTTTTGCCATCGACTAAGATTGCTTTGCCAAATGAAAATGACGTCAAATCATCCAAAAATGAGAGAGGTTATTGTAGACCTTGAAAACATGATCTTGTAACACCTGACATTTTGTTGATACCTCTCACAAGGTCCAAGATACAAGCCCCAGAAGATTGCTGCCCAATCATGCTTAGTGCACCTTGGGATCACTTGGGTCAAGCGTGGTCGTGAGCGTTCCGGTGACTCTGTGGGTAGAATGGGGTTGTCACTAGCATTTACCCAGCCAATCAAAGCCGATAGAGTAGACGATTCGATGCCAGGTTAGACGGTTTGAAAGATACGCTGCTAAGCCACTTTCAACTGACCCTGACTGCAAGTTTTGGCATCGACTGAGATCACCTTGCTAAATGCAAATGAAGTCGAATCGCCCAAAACTGAGAGAGGTTATTGTAGACCTCAAAAACATGATCCTATAGCACCTAACATTTTTTTGATAGCTCTCACGAGGTCCGAGATACTAGCCCTAGAAGATCACTGCCCAATCGTGCTTAGTGCACCTTGGGGTCACTTGGGTCGAGCGTGGTCGCGAGCGTTCCGGTGACTCTATGGGTAGAACAGGGTTGTCACTGGCATTTACCTGGCCAACCAAAGCCAATGGAGCAGATGATTCGATGCCAGGTCAGACGGTTTGAAAGATACACTGCTGAGCCACTTTCAACTGACCCTGACTGCAAGTTTTGGCATCGACTGAGATCGCCTTGCCAAATGCAAAGGAAGTCAAATCGCCCAAAATTGAGAGAGGTTATTGTAGACCTCAAAAACATGATCCTATAACATCTGACAGTTTGTCGATAGCTCTCATGAGGTCCAAGATACGAGCCCTAGAAGATCGCTGCCCAATCATGCTTAGTGCACCTTGGGGTCACTTGGGTCGAGTGTGGTCGCGAGTGTTCCGGTGACTCTGTGGGCAGAATGGGGTTGTCATTGGTGTTTACCCAGCCAATTGGAGCTGATGGAGTAGATGGTTTGATTCCAGGTTAGAAGGTTTGAAAGATACGTTGCTGAGCCACTTTCAACTGACCCTCACTACAAGTTTTGGCATCGACTGAGATCACGTTGCCAAATGCAAAGGAAGTCGAATCGCCCAAAAATGAGAGAGGTTATTGTAGACCTTGAAAACATGATCCTTTAACACTTGAAATTTTTTTGATACCTCTCATGAGGTCCAAGATACGAGCCCCAGAAGATCGCTGCCCAATCGTGCTTAGTGCACCTTGGGGTCACTTGGGTCAAGCGTGGTCGCGAGCATTCCGGTGACTCTGTGGGAAGAATGGGGTTGTCACTGGCGTTTACCTGGCCAACCAGAGCTGATGGAGAAGATGATTCGATGCCAGGTCAGATGGTTTGAAAGATACGCTGCTGAGCCACTTTCAATTGACCCTCACTGCAAGTTTTGGCATCAACTGAGATCGCCTTGCCAAATGCAAACGAAGTCAAATCTCCCAAAGCTGAGAGAGGTTATTGTAGACCTCAAAAACATGATCCTATAACACCTAAAAATTTGTTGATACCATTCACGAGGTCCAAGATACTAGCCCTAGAAGATCACGGCCCAATCGTGCTTAGTGCACCTTGGGGTCACTTGGGTCGAGCGTGGTCGCGAGCGTTCTGGTGACTCTGTGGGTAGAAAAGGGTTGTCACTAGTGTTTACCCAGCCAACTAGAGCTGATGGAGTAGATAATTTAATGCCAGGTCAGACGGTTTGAAAGATATGCTGCTAAGCCACTTTCAACTAACCCTGACTACAAGTTTTGGCATCGACTGAGATCGCCTTGCCAAATGCAAACGAAGTCGAATCGCCCAAAACTGAGAGAGGTTATTGTAGACCTCAAAAACATGATCTTGTAACACCTAACAGTTTGTCAATACCTCTGACGAGGTCCAAGATACGAGCCCCAGAAGATCGCTGCCCAATCGTGCTTAGTGCACCTTGGGGTCACTTGGGTCAAGCATGGTCGCGAGCGTTCCAGTGACTCTATGGGCAGAACAAGGTTGTCAATAGCCTTTACCTAGCCAACCAGAGCTGATGGAGCAGACGATTCGATGCCAGGTCAGACGGTTTGAAAGATACGCTGCTAAGCCACTTTCAACTGACCCTGACTGCAAGTTTTGGCATCGACTCAGATCGCCTTGCCAAATGCAAATGAAGTCGAATCACCCAAAAATGAGAGAGGTTATTGTAGACCTCAAAAACATGATCCTGTAGCACCTAATAGTTTGTTGATATCTCTCACGAGGTCTGAGATAAGAGCCCTAGAAGATCGCTACCCAATCGTGCTTAGTGCACCTTGGGGTCACTTGGGTCGAGCGTGTTTGCAAGCATTCCGATGACTCTGTGGGTAGAACGGGGTTGTCACTAGCGTTTACCCAGCCAACCAAAGCTAATGGAGTAGACGATTTGATGCCAGGTTAGACGATTTGAAAGATACGCTGCTAAGCCACTTTCAGCTGACCCTGACTGCAAGTTTTGGCATCCACTGAGATCGCCAAGCCAAATGCAAAGGAAGTCAAAATGCCCAAAATTTAGAGAGGTTATTGTAGACCTCAAAAACATGATCCTATAACACCTAACAGTTTGTCAATAGCTCTCACGAGGTCTAAGATACGAGCCCCAGAAGATCGCTACCCAATCGTGCCTAGTGCACCTTGGGGTCACTTGGGTCGAGTGTGGTCGTGAGCGTTCCGGTGACTTTGTGGGTAGAACAGGGGTCAATGGCATTTACCCGGCCAATCAGATCTGATGGAGTAGATGGTTCAATGCCAGGTTAGACGGTTTGAAAGATACGCTTCTGAGCCACTTTCAATTGACCCTCACTACAAGTTTTGGCATCGACTAAGATTGCCTTGCCAAATGCAAAGGAAGTCGAATCGCCCAAAACTGAGAGAGGTTATTGTAGACCTTGAAAACATGATCCTTTAACACTTAACAATTTGTTGATACCTCTCACGAGGTCCAAGATACAAGACCCAGAAGATCGCTACCCAATTGTGCTTAGTGCACCTTGGGGTCACTTGGGTCGAGCATGTTCACGAGCGTTCTGGTGACTCTGTGGGTAGAATGAGGTTTTCACTGACGTTTACCCGGACAACCAAAGCTGATGGAGAAGATGATTTGATGCTAGGTCAGACTGTTTGAAAGATACGCTGCTAAGCCACTTTCAATTGACCCTCACTCCAAGTTTTGGCATCAATTGAGATCGCCTTGCCAAATGCAAATGAAGTCGAATCGCCCAAAGCTAAGAGAGGTTATTGTAGACCTCAAAAACATGATCTTGTAACACCTAATAGTTTTTTGATACCTCTCACGAGGTCCAAGATATGAGCCCCAAAAGATCGCGGCCCAATCGTGCTTAGTGCACCTTGGGGTCACTTGGGTCGAGCGTGGTCGTGAGCGTTCTAGTGACTTTGTGGGCAGAACGGGGTTGTCACTAGTGTTTACCCAGCCAACCAGAGCTAATGGAGCAGATGATTCGATGCCAGGTCAGACGGTTTGAAAGATACACTGCTGAGCCACTTTCAACTGACCCTGACTGCAAGTTTTGGCATCGACTGAGATCGCCTTGCCAAATGCAAACGAAGTTGAATTGCCCAAAACTAAGAGAGGTTATTGTAGACCTCGAAAACATGATCCTATAACACCTAATAGTTTTTCAATACCTCTCACGAGGTCCAAGATATGAGCCCTAGAAGATCACTGCCCAATCGTGCTTAGTGCACCTTGGGGTCACTTGGGTCGAGTGTGGTCGTGAGCGTTCTGGTGACTTTGTGGGTAGAACGGGGTTGTCATTAGCATTTACCCAACCAACCAGAGCCAATGGAGTAGACGGTTTGATGCCAAGTCAGATGGTTTGAAAGATACGCTACTGAGCTACTTTCAACTAACCCTTACTGCAAGTTTTGGCATCTACTGAGATCGCCTTGCCAAATGAAAATGAAGTCGAATCACCCAAAAATGAGAGAGGTTATTGTAGCCCTCAAAAATACAATCTCATAGCACCTAAAAGTTTGTCAATACCTCTCACGAGGTCCAAGATATGAGCCCTAGAAGATCACTTCCCAATCGTGCTTAGTGCACCTTGGGGTCACTTGGGTCGAGCATGGTCGCAAGTGTTCCGGTGACTCTGTGGGTAGAATCAGGTTGTCACTAGTGTTTACCTAGCCAACCATAGCTGATGGAGTAGATAGTTCAATGCCAGGTCAGACGGTTTGAAAGATACGCTGCTGAGCCACTTCCAACTGACCCTGACTGCAAGTATTGGCATCTACTGAGATTGCCTTGCCAAATGCAAACGAAGTCGAATCGCCCAAAATTGAGAGAGGTTATTTTAGAACTTGAAAACATGATCTTGTAGAACCTAATAGTTTGTCGATAGCTCTCACGAGGTCTAAGATACGAGTCCCAGAAGATCCGTACCCAATCATGCTAAGTGCACCTTGGGGTCACTTGGGTCGAGTGTGATCGCAAGCGTTCTGGTGACTTTGTGGGTAGAATGAGGTTGTCATTAGAGTTTACCTGGCCAACTAAAGCCAATGGAGCAGACGATTCAATGCCAGGTTAGACGGTTTGAAAGATACGATGTTGAGCCACTTTCAACTGACCCTTACTGCAAGTTTTGGCATCCACTGAGATCGCCTTGCCAAATGCAAATGAAGTCAAATTGACCAAAAATGAGAGAGGTTATTGTAGACCTCAAAAACATGATCCTATAAAACTTGACAGTTTGTCGATACCTCTCACAAGGTCCAAGATATGAGCCCCAGAAGATCACTACCCAATCGTGCTAAGTGCACCTTGGGGTCACTTGGGTCGAGTGTGGTCGCGAGCGTTCCGGTGACTCTGTGGGTAGAATGAGGTTGTCACTGGCATTTACCTAGCCAACTAGAGCCAATGGAGTAGATGATTTGATGCCAGGTCAGACGGTTTGAAAGATATGCTACTGAGCCACTTTCAATTGACCCTGACTACAAGTTTTGGCCTCGATTGAGATTGCCTGGCCAAATGCAAACGAAGTCAAATTGCCCAAAGCTGAGAGAGGTTATTGTAGACCTCCAAAACACGATCCCATAGCACCTAACATTTTGTTGATAGCTCTCACGAGGTCTGAGATACGAGCCCCAGAAGATCATGGCCTAATCATGCTTAGTGCACCTTGGGGTCACTTGGGTCGAGCGCGGTCGCGAGTGTTCCGGTGACTTTGTGGGAAAATGGGGTTGTCACTGGTGTTTACCTGGCCAACTAAAGCTAATGGAGAAGATGATTCAATGCCAGGTCAGATGGTTTGAAAGATACACTGTTGAGCCACTTTCAATTGACCCTCACTGCAAGTTTTGGCATCGACTGAGATTGCCTTGCCAAATGCAAACGAAGTCAAATAGCCCAAAATTGAGGGAGGTTATTGTAGACCTCAAAAAAATGATCCCATAGCACCTAAAAATTTGTTGATAGCTCTCACAAGGTCTGAGATACGAGTCCCAAAAGATCGTTGCCCAATCGTGCTTAGTGCAGCTTGGGGTCACTTGGGTCGAGAGTGGTCGCAAGCGTTCCGATGACTCTGTTGGTAGAATGGGGTTGTCATTGGTGTTTACCTGGCCAACCAGAGTCGATGGAGTAGACAGTTCAATGCCACGTCAGATGGTTTGAAAGATACATTGCTGAGCCACTTTTAACTAACCCTCATTGCAAGTTTTGGCATCGACTGAGATCGCCTTGCAAAATGCAAAAGAAGTCGAATCGCCCAAAACTGAGAGAGGTTATTGTAGACCTTGAAAACATGATCTTGTAACACCTAATATTTTTTCGATACCTCTGACGAGGTCCAAGATATGAGCCCCAGAAGATCGCTGCCCAATCGTGCTTAGTGCACCTTGGGGTCACTTGGGTCAAGCATGGTCGCGAGTGTTCCGGTGACTTTGTGGGTAGAACGTGGTTGTCACTAGAGTTTACCTAGCCAACCAGAGCTGATGGAGTAGATGATTCGATGCTAGGTAAGACGGTTTGAAAGATACGCTGCTAAGCCAATTTCAACTGACCCTGACTGCAAGTTTTGGCATCGACTGAGATCACCTTGCCAAATGCAAACGAAGTCGAATCAACAAAAAATGAGAGAGGTTATTGTAGACCTCAAAAACATGATCCTGTAACACTTGACAGTTTGTCAATACCTCTCACGAGGTCCAAGATATGAGCCCCAGAAGATCACTGCCCAATCTTGCTTAGTGCACCTTAGGGTCACTTGGGTCAAGCGTGGTCGCGAGCATTCCGGTGAATCTGTGGGCATAATGGGGTTTCCACTAGTGTTTACCCAGCCAACCAGAGCTGATGGAGTAGATGATTTGATGCCAGGTTAGATGATTTGAAAGATACGCTGCTAAGCCACTTTCAACTGACCCTGACTACAAGTTTTGGCATCGACTGAGATCGCCTTGCCAAATGCAAACGAAGTCAAATCATCCAAAACTGAGAGAGGTTATTGTAGAAATTGAAAACACAATCCTGTTGCACCTAACAGTTTGTTGATAGCTCTCATGAGGTCCAAGATATGAGCCCCAAAAGATCACTGCTCAATCGTGCTTAGTGCACCTTGGGGTCACTTGGGTCGAGCGTGGTCGTGAGCGTTCCAGTGACTCTGTGGGTAGAATGGTGTTATCATTGGCATTTACTCAGCCAACCAGAGTTGATGGAGAAGATGATTCTATGCCATGTTAGATGGTTTGAAAGATACGCTGCTGAGCCACTTTCAACTGACCCTAACTGCAAGTTTTGGCATCGACTGAGATCGCCTTGCCAAATGCAAAGGAAGTTGAATTGCCAAAAATTGAGAGAGGTTATTGTAGACCTCAAAAACATGATCCTATAACACCTAACAATTTGTTGATAGCTCTCACAAGTTCCAAGATACAAGCCCCAGAAGATGCTGCCCAATCATGCTTAGTGCACCTTGGGGTCACTTGGGTTGAGTGTGGTCGCGAGCGTTCCGGTGACTCTGTGGGAAAAAAGGGGTTGTCATTGGTGTTTACCCAGCCAACCAGAGCTAATGGAGTAGATGGTTCGATGCCAGGTCAGACAGTTTGAAAGATACGCTAGTGAGCCACTTTCAACTAACCCTCACTACAAGTTTTGGCATCGACTGAGATCGCCTTGCCAAATGCAAAAAAAGTTGAATCACCCAAAACTGAGAGAGGTTATTGTAGACCTCGAAAACATGATCTTGTAACACTTGATATTTTGTTGATACCTATCATGAGGTCCAAGATACGAGCCCCAGAAGATCGCTGCCCAATCATGCTTAGTGCACCTTGGGGTCACTTGGGTCGAGCGTGGTCGCGGGTGTTCCGGTGACTCTGTGGGCAGAATGGGGTTGTCACTGGTGTTTACCCAGCCAACCAAAGCCAATGGAGAAGATGATTTGATGCCAGGTCAGACGGTTTGAAAGATACGCTGCTGAGCCACTTTCAATTGACCCTCACTGCAAGTTTTGGCATCGAGTGAGATCGCCTTGCCAAATGCAAACAAAGTCGAATCACCCAAAGCTAAGAGAGGTTATTGTAGACCTCAAAAACATGATCCTGTAACACCTAAGAGTTTGTCAATACCTCTCATGAGGTCCAAGATACGAGCCCCAAAAGATCGTGGCCCAATCGTGCTTAGTGCACCTTGGGGTCACTTGGGTCAAGCGTGGTCGCGAGCGTTCCGGTGACTTTGTGGGTAGAATGGGGTTTTCATTGGCATTTACCCGGCCAACTAGAGCTGATGGAGTAGATGGTTCAATGCCAGGTCAGACGGTTTGAAAGATACGCTGCCGAGCCACTTTCAACTGACCCTCACTGCAAGTTTTGACATTGACTGAGATCACCTTGCCAAATGCAAATGAAGTTGAATTGCCCAAAACTAAGAGAGGTTATTGTACACCTCGAAAACATGATCTTGTAGCACCTAACAATTTGTGAATACCTCTCATTAGGTCTGAGATACGAGCTGCTTTCAACTGACTGTTAGTGGTATGTTTGAAATTTGAACTGTGAAATTAATCATGATTAAGCTTGTTAAATTTGAACTGTGGAGCTTATTATGTTTGAGGTTTAACTTTTATAGATTTTTTGAAATGATAAAAAATAATATCCTTAAAGCATTACAAAAAACAATCAAACATGTAAGAATTCAAACCATGCAAATGACATAAGTATATGACATGTAATATCTCTTCTTGACACTATTGGCCACCCATACATGATTTTGGTCATAAGTCCTTATGAAGAGTTTCAGGACATTTAAATTTTAAATCAAATTGATTGTTACAAATTGCCATTATAAGCTTCAAAAGATCTCAATTAACCATTAAGGATCCTTTTGTCCTTCTATCTCTGATTGGATCGATGGTGACCATAGGCAACTTCATAGGTGCTCCTGCACAAGTTACATTCCACATACAAAACCAAGTTTATTGACTCAAAATACAATCTAAGAAAGGTCAAATTAATTTATTGAAATTAAGCTGAACGAACTTAGAAAATAATGCACTAAGTTAACTTATTACCTAGTCAAGTGTTCTTGAAGGGTCATCTCTTTGCTTCAGGGTCTCCAATATTGCTTCATGATCAGCAGTAGTAATAGTCCGAAGTTCTTTTGTCTTTGGTCTTCCATGATGCTTTGACAACTTGACATTTGTTGCTATAACAAGGTGTGAATACATTAGAATAGTTTTGTTCTTCTCATAGTCTTCAAATGCAGGAACTCCATTCTTTGTAATCGTGTATGTTCGCAACCATGTTCCCACAACAACAACTGAACCAGTAGGATATGTGAACCCATCACCATCTGTCATCAGTTGTACAAGCTTCTGTTTACCTTGTACACAATGTCCTAACCAATAATTTGACGTCTCATCATTCCCCTATGGTGCAACCAATGCAAAAACATCTCCTGGCTTCAAAAGATCTGAAAGATGGTCATAGTCAACTGAAGTGTCCATGTCATCATTTCTTATAGAGAGTGTCAAAGATAAAGGAGTTAGATACTGTGGAACCCATGTATCCACCCACTCACTTGACTCACAATGATCCCAATCATACTAAAAACACATGGGGCAAAAACAAGCCAACTCTCGTGTCCAAATGGTCCATGTACTACTATTGGAGCTTCATAATGAATGCATTTTTGAAGAGTCTTTCACTATTTGACAATCCAATCTATCTCCTATAGTTCCCTCCTCAACCAACCAAAAGAATCTACGCACTGTAGAATCAAGAGTCCCCCCCTGTGACAATGCTAAAGTACACCAATCAACAATAGAATGAGAATCAAGAAGTACAGCACCTGAAATCCTCAATTGCTTCTTAACTAGAGCTCTCTTCACACACGCACCTGCTCCGTCATGCTCCCCTTTCCCATGCCCTGACTCAAAAAAACTCCAAATATGAGGTACACCTCTCTCCACATGCATTCTACACAACCAATAAAACATTCTGTCATTCTTAAATTGATCGGTGCAATTATCTGACCAAATGAGATGCCTATCCATAGCAATACCATTTTCTTGCAAGAAGTCAAAATAGTTTTGGAAACAATGTTGAACAAACTCATGAGAGTGAGACCTATTGTCCCTCATATAAAAATGGTACTCTCTGATTATCTTTCGCTCATCTTTTGTGCTATCAGGGGAATGTCTATATGTGATGTGTACAAAAATAGCAACCTGAATCAAATTGTAATATTGAGCTTGAGTCTCATTTTGGGGCTGCAATGTATAGTTTTCCGCAAAGTCTACAATGGATATAATAGTTCCAATGGGGAAAGTGTCCTTACATGTCCTGAATTATTGATCCAACCATTGAGACCTGTGACTATGCCTTGCATACTTGTAAAAAATATTTGTCTTGAAATTTGAGATAAAATCAGCAACATTGTATTCATTTGCAACTAACTCACATCTAGAGCCTTCAGCTCCACTCTTCAATATATATTTCACTGTTTCATAAACCTTTTTTTAGACGAGTGTCTTTCCAAAATTGTGTTCCAAACCCTCATGAAAACATGTTCTAAACTTGGACAAGCCACCACATTCTGAGCACTTGGCATTTAAGCAATCTTTTTTATAAAATAAACAACCATCATCTCTTTGACATAAAAATTGATCTAGCAAGTCTCTTGATGATTTGGGAAGACCACTTGCACCACAATCCTCTAGCATTTCATTAGTATGCAAAGTAGAACGAATGGACCATAATAATTCATGATGCACTGAAAACTCAACATGATATTTGCAACAACATGTATTTCGAATCTTAAGGGGTACATAATAAAATGGCTTCACGGATTCAAAAGACCTTTGTGATATTTTCAATGTTGGATGTGTCTCACAAAATTTTTATACAACATTGTTTGACTTACCTCCACATAATGTTTAGGATGCGGAGTGCGGTCTCGATTGCCAACTCTCAACTTCAAGACATCCTTCACATTTGGTGACACTCTTGAGTTAGCATCCCAAAATCATTGAATTTCATCCTTGACAACATCTGTTAGCTTCTTATCGAAACATGGAAGTCTCCCACCATAAGCCCATGTATCAATTTGAAGGGGCTCATCAAGTCCTTCTCTTCTTGCAAGTGCTCTACCCAAAGTTTTACGGTCTATATTGAAGTCAACACAAGTTTGTCTCATCAAACGAGCCTTTCTCAACTGATGACTTACTAAGGAGGTTGTAATAACCCTCCGAGCAACTCTCTTGTCTTTTTCTCTGCTAGTCTTCCCAATGCTATTGAGAGCATTGAAAAGATTCTTCACAACAATGGCATTTCTCTCCATTTTCTTGTTCACACGAATCTTCAATTTCACAAGCACAGGTCTCATCTTTTGCATCTTTAACAACTGCACAAAAATTTGACATTTCTCAACCAATGTCTTGTTTCGAAAAAATTGATCATAAAGTCTCGAAGCCCACAACCTAACGGTTCTATGTGACCTCTTTCCTTCCCAATTATTCATAATGTTCTCCTCAATTTCAATTAACCATTTAGGTGTTCTTGAAAGCCCCAAATTTGAAGATTGATTATCTTTATTGCAAGGGACTTCATTTTGCATATAATTTGGAGATGTATAACATTCATGTGGTTCTTGTGCAACATTTTCATTCCCAAAGTCTACATTTTCAATTTCCATCTGTGCATTTTCAAATTGAACATCCTCTTCACTTACAACTACATTTACGGGGTCACCTTGATTAATGTTTAACATACCTTCTCTCCTTCTTTGGTGATTTTCCTTATCTTTTTCCCTATATGCTAAAATTTCATCATCTGTCAGCTTCCTCTTGTGTTTAGCCTTTTGACGACTGGTGCTTCCCATGGTGAGACCACAAGTCGACAAAAATCAAACAATGGGCCCCAAATCACATTTTTTGTTTTGCAACGCGTGAAAAAAGTATAAAATCCCATGATTGTTTTCTCTATGGGGACAAGGAATATTTTGGTCAAATATTGCCTGGGAAAAATTGGGTACCTGAAAATATCGGGTACCCGATATTCTCCTGCCAATGAAAAACCGGCGGGAGCAAATGAAAACAATTGAACTTTTACATATATTTATGTATATAATATATCTATAAAAAAGAGGCATATGATATATATAATGTATATTATATATGTACTAATGTATTATATATATATATTAATGTATTAAATATACTAATATATATAATATATTATATATATACTAATGTATAATATATACTAACATATATATATATATATATATATATATATATATATATATATATATATATATATATATATATATATATATATATATACTAATAATATTACAAATTAAGGAGAAACTCTTGCAGAAATATGGAAATTATAATCTTCCTCCTAGAGCATACATTAATGAAGTTCTTCGTGCCTTAGCAGAGGAAGCTAGCTGGATTGTTCAAGCTTACGGTACTACATACAAAAATGCGGTATGTATTTTTGGCCTAAATTTTTTTCTTGTTTCTTTTAGGTCTTTAAAGGTTGTCGGCTAAATCTTTCTATTAAATGTGCCTTTTACAGGCGTCGTAAACCCTAGCTACACAGAAATGGAGGCTTTGAAGAATAGTTCACTGGAGGTAGAGAGAGACTCCCTAGGGGTCCATTGGAATGCTCAAGTGTGTCTTAAGTGGTCCTAGGATCCTAATACCACTTAAGACACACTTGAGCATTCTAATGTGTCAAAAGGGGTTTTGGGGACTCCCTAGGGGTACTAGTACACCTTATCAAACATTAGGACACCTAGAGAGTCCCCATGAACCCTTAAGACACATTGGAATGCTCAAGTGTGTCTTAAGGGGTTGTAGGACCCCTTAGGACACACTTGAGCATTCTAATGCGTCAAAAGGGGTCATAGAGACTCCCTAGGGGTCATAGTATGCCTTTTCATGCGTTAGGACCCCTAGAGAGTCCCCATGATCACTTCAGACACATTGGAACACTCAAGTGTGTCTTAAGGGGTCGTAGGACCCCTTAAGACACACTTGAGCATTCTAATGTGTCAAAAGGGGTCATGGGGACTCCCTAGGGGTCCTAGTACACCTTATCTGACACATTAGAATGCTCAAGTGTGTCTTAAGGGGTATTAGGACCCCTTAAGACACACTTGAGCATTTAAATGTGTCAAAAGGGGTCATGGGGACTCCCTAGGTGTCCTTGTATGCCTTATCATGCTCTAGGATGCCTAGAGAGTCCCGATGAACCCTTTTGACGCATTAGAATGCTCAAGTGTATTTTATGGGGTCCTAATACTCCTTAAGACACACTTGAGCATTCCAATGTGTCAAAAAGGGTCATGTGGACTTCTTAGGGGTCCTAGTACTCCTTATAACACATTAGGACACCTAGGGAGTTCCCATGACCCCTTTTAACACATTGGAAAGCTCAAGTGTGTCTTAAAGGGTCGTAGGACCCCTTAAGACACACTGGAGCATTTCAATGTGTCAAAAGGGGTCATGGGGACTCCCTAGGGTTCTTAGTACGTCTTATCACACGTTAGGACCCCTAGGGAGTCCCGATGACCCCTTTTGACACATTGGAATGCTCAAGTGTGTCTTAAGGGGTCGTAGGACCCCTTAAGACACACTTGACCATTCCAATGTGTTGAAAGGGATCATGGGGACTGCCTGGGTGTCCTAATGTGCATTAGGACACCTAGGGAGTCCCCATGACCCCTTTTGACGCATTGGAATGCTCAAGTGTGTCTTAAGGGGTCTTTTTGACACATTGGAATGCTCAAGTGTATCTTAAGGGGTCCTAAGACCCCTTAAGACACACTTGAGCATTCCAATGCATCAAAAGGGGTCATGGGGACTCCCTAGGGGTCCTAGTACACCTTATCACATATTAGGACACGTAGGGAGTTCCCATCACCCCTTTTGACACATTAGAATGCTCAAGTGTGTCTTAAGGGGTCCTAGTACACCTTATCTAACGTCGAGACTCTCTAGGGTAGGACCCCTTAAGACACACTGGAGCGTTCCAATGTGTAAAAAGGGGTTATCAAGACTCTCTAGGGGTCCTAACACGTGATAAGGTGTACTACGACCCCTAGGGAGTCTCGATGACCCCTCTTGACACATTAGAATGCTCAAGTGTGTCTTAAGGGATCGTAGGACCCCTTAAGACACACTTGAGCATTTCAATGTGTCAAAAGGGGTCATGGGGACTCCCTAGGTGTCCTAATGCACATTAGGACACCTAGGGAGTCCCCATGAACCCTTTTGATGCATTAGAATGCTCAAGTGTGTCTTAAGGGGTCCTAATACCCCTTAAGACACACTTGAGAATTCCAATGTTTCAAAAGGGGTCATGGGGACTCCCTATGGGTCCTAGTATGCCTTATCATGTATTAGGACACGTAGGGAGTTCCCATGACCCCTTTTGACAAATTAGAATGCTCAAATGTGTCTTAAGGGGTCATGGAGAATCTCTAGGGGTCCTAAGGTGTGATAAGGCATACTAGGACCCCTAGGGAGTCCCCATGACACATTGGAATGCTCAAGTGTGTCTTAAGGGGTCCTATGACCCCTTAAGACATACTTGAGCATTCATGTCAAAATGGGTCATGGGGACTCCCTAGGGGTCCTGAGGTGTGATAAGGCATACTAGGACCCCTTAAGAGACATTGGAACACTTTAGTATTTCAATGTGTCTTAAGGGGTCATGGGGACTCCCTAGGGGTCCTAACATGTGATAAGGCATACTAGGACCCCTAGGGAGTCCCCATGACCTTTTTTGACACATTGGAACACTTAAGTGTGTCTTAAGGGGTCCTAATACCCCTTAAGACACACTTGAGCATTCCAATGTGTCAAAAGGGGTCATGGGGACTCCCTAGGGTTCCTAAGACATACTAGGACCCCTAGAGAGTCCCCATGACCCCTTAAGACACATTGGAATGCTCAAGTGTGTCTTAAGGGGTCCTTTGACCTCCTAAGACACACTCGAGAATTCCAATGTGTCTTAAGGGGTCATGGGGACTCTATAGAGGTCCTAACACATGATAAGGCTTACTAGGACCTCTAGGGAGTCCCCATGACCCCTTTTGACACATTGGAATGCTCAAGTGTGTCTTAAAGGGTCCTATGACCCCTTAAGACACACTTGAGCATTCCAATGTGTCTTAAGGGGTCATGGGGACTCTCTAGAGGTCCTAACACATGATAAGGTGTACTAGGACCCCTAGGGAGTCCCCATGACCCCTTAAAACACATTGGAATGCTCAAGTGTGTCTTAAGGGGTTGTACGACCCCTTAAGACACACTTGAGCATTCCAATGTGTCTTAAGGGTTCATGGAGACTCTCTAGGGGTCCTAACATGTGATAAGGCGTATTAGGACCCCTTAAGACATACTTGAGCATTTCAATGTTTCAAAAGGGGTCCTGGGGACTCCTTTGGGGTCCTAAGGCATGATAAGGCATATTAAGACCCCTAGGGAGTCTCCATAACCCTTTTTGAAACATTGGAATGCTCAAGTGTGTCTTAAGGGGTCCTATGACCCCTTAAGACACACTTGAGCATTCCAATGTGTCTTAAGGGGTCATGGGGACTCTCTAGGGGTCCTAACGTGTGATAAGGTGTACTAGGACCCCTAAGGATTCCCCATGACCCCTTAAGAGACATTGGAATGCTCAAGTGTGTCTTAAGGGGTCGTACGACCCCTTAAGACACACTTGAGTATTCCAATGTGTCTTAAGGGTTCATGGAGACTCTCTAGGGGTCCTAATGTGTGATAAGGCATATTAGGACCCCTTAAGACATACTTGAGCATTCCAATGTGTCAAAAGGGGTTCTGGGGACTCGTTAGGGGTCCTAGGGCATGATAAGGCGTATTAAGACCCCTAGGGAGTCCCCATAACCCCTTTTAACACATTGGAATGCTCAAATGTGTCTTAAGGGGTCCTAATACTCCTTAAGACACACTTGAGTATTCCAATGTGTCTTAATGGGCTGTGGGGACTCTGTAGGTATCCTAAGGTGTGATAATGCATACTAGGACCTCTAGGTAGTCCCCATGACCCCTTTTGACACATTTGAATGCCCAAGTGTGTCTTAAGGGGTCCTACAACCCCTTAAGACACACTTGAGCATTCCAATGTGTCAAAAGGGGTCATGGGGACTCCCTAGGGGTCATAGTATGCCTTATCACTGTTAGAGTAATCATACTTTATGCTTATTAATTAAATCACTTTGGTTTAATTAATTAAGTTATTTATTACTCTATTTACTTAAGCTTTCTTTTAGGAGCATTATAATTAATATATTTATTAATTATAATGTGCAACCTAGCTTTATTTTTTGCTTTATAGCTTTAGGGTTTTATTGTTCACCTATATGGTTGAACCCTTTGTATATTCTTTTGAGATAATCTGGGAATACAATTGCTCTTTGCATGTCCATAAGATGTCTCTGGCTTTTTGGCCTCCATAGATTTTTCTTGCTTCTGTTCTTTGCTTCTTCCATGTGACAGGGTTATGCATGCAGGTGTTCTTGGGAGATTAGTATTTCACCTAATCTAACATGGTATCAGAGCCATCTTGCTGCTCGCTGTTTGTGTTTTGTTGAAGTGTTTCAGAAGCAGGAGGTTTTCAAGGGTTTCAGAAGTTTTTTTGTGGATCTGGGGGGGAGTTGAAATTTGGCTCACCTTGGGCAAAAATGGACACCACCATTGTGTCCGGAAGGCCCAAGAACCCCTAAATTCATATAAAATTTGTCCATTTTGGACATCTTTGCCATCTGAGGCAAAATTTTTTTTGCATACCTGGGCCGTACGGCCCTGGCACGCACTCTGAGGCGGGTACAGACAGCGATTTTAAAAAATATATATATATTTTGGCCGCCGGGCGGCCACCTAGGCACCGCCCGGCGGCCACCCAGGTGCCACCCACCCTCGGCCACCGCCCACCGCCAGCCCCTGATAGCGGCCACCGCCCAGTCTGCCACCCTCAGCGGCGCTGACAGCGCCGCCTAGTCTGCGGCCCGCCGCCCGCCGAGATCTCCGCCCTCTGGCCACTCCGCTGGCCCACACCGCCCAGCTCCGCTAGCCCGCGGTCACATGGGCGATCGGACCCAAGCCCCTGGTGCATTTTGAGCCGTGACGGCCATTTAGCCGTCAACTTTAGGCTCGCTAATTGATGATGTTGGCAATTTTTTTTGCATGGCTTGTTTTTTAAGCCCGCCTGTGCAAGCTCGGCCTCCAGGGCCTTAACTTCTTCATCTGGAGGCGTATTTGGGAGTTTTTTATATCATCAGAAAGCTCTTTCCGAGATGAACGCAATTATGGAGGTTTCTTTTCGAGTTTTTTGCTTCATTTTTTGTACCATGCCTTCGAAGGCAGGACTGCTTTTTTGCCTTCATGGAGCACCTGATGCTTTTTTTGGCATAACTTGCTCATACGGAGGAGTTAGTGGGCGAACGAGACATCATCGGAAAGATGATTCCGAGACAGTTATTTTATACGCAGAGCTTTTTTCCAGATTCTTCCATTTTTCGCACCAGGCTGTTGATTTCAGAGGTTTTCTTTTTTAGGTGCCTGCTAGAGCACCTGTCACTGTTTTTGCCGTAACTTGAGCATACGATGGCATTTTTTGCCAAACTAGATATCGACGGAAAGCTGGTTCTGAGACTGTTCTATTTTTTTTAGTTTGGTTATTTGATTTTTCCATTTGTAGGGGTTTTCTGCCAGTCAAAGTCACGGGTAATTTTTGCATTCCGGACACTATATCTCTCACATTCGGGCTCAGTTTTCAGCAAACTTGGTATTTTCGGAAAGCTTGTTCAGTGTACTTTTCATTTTCAGAGATCTTATTTCCAGATTCTATACCAGGTTCTTCCTCCATTGAGTTTTTCTTTTCTGCACTCAGATGGACTACTTGGCTTTTACAGGTCCACGGATCTCCATTCTTGGGATGACTTCTGCTTCTGTTCTCACTGTTCTTCTTTCCTTCTTCTTTTGAGTATTGTATATCTCCACTGTTGCATTCTTTTTTCTGTAAACGCACTAAGATAAAGTGCCTACTTTTGCATATCTGGGATCTTGTACTCCTTTTGTTTGTTTGTACTCGCACTCAGTTATAAAGTGCCATGGGGGGTTATGATGTTTTGCCTTTTGTGCTCATCCACCTTTGTCAAGTGAGTGTACCTTCCACGACATTAGCCCATGCTGTGTGTCTAGAAGATCTATTCTTCTTCTTCGACACCGCCCTTTATCTTGTGCGTGTACTTCTGTTGCACTGTTGGTGTTCCTGATTCTTCTTCTTGCAGATGTTTCTGGCATTGCATTTCAGTGTTCCTGTCACCCCTCTCCCTGTTCAGCATTATGGGGGGGGTTCACCTGTTGGTTCTATTGCTTCCTTGGTTCGATTGAGTGATCTACGTATTTAGTTTTTGTTCCTATGTACTAGGCGGATGCAGTGGCTAGGCACCTATGTATTTCAGTGAGATGGATCATCTACTATATAGACACTCATTCATTCCTATTTTGGAGGTCACCTCTTTGATTGATCAGCTCTTCAGACTTTTTCTTCTCTACCTGGTCATGCACTATTTCAGTGGGGGTTCCAGCAGTATTCTTCTGACAGTGTTTGCAGCTTCATGCTTCAGAGATACTTCATGCTCTTTCTTGTTCCTTTCTTTGGGACATTCCCTAGATTGGAGGCTTTGTTTCCTTCTTCTAGTTTATTTTATTATACTTGGGTACTTGATCAGGCCTTGTTGCCGGGACCCATTGCTCTTTCTTGCATTTTTGCTTTCATAGCTATGCTAGGTTAGCTTCCCTCTTGAGCCACGCTTAAGGGGGGGTGTTAGAGTAATCATACTTTATGCTTATTAATTAAATCACTTTGGTTTAATTAATTAAGTTATTTATTACTCTATTTACTTAAGCTTTCTTTTAGGTGCATTATAATTAATATATTTATTAATTATAATGTGCAACCTAGCTTTATTTTTTGCTTTATAGCTTTAGGGTTTTATTGTTCACCTATATGGTTGAACCCTTTGTATATTCTTTTGAGATAATCTAGGAATATAATTGCTCTTTGCATATCCATAAGATGTCTCTGGCTTTTTGGCCTCCATAGATTTTTCTTGCTTCTGTTCTTTGCTTCTTCCATGTGACAGGGTTATGCATGCAGGTGTTCTTGGGAGATTAGTATTTCACCTAATCTAACAATCACGAGTTAGGACCCCTAGAGAGTCCCCATGACCCCTATTGACACATTGGAATGCTCAAGTGTGTCTTAAGGGGTATTAGGACCCCTTAAGACACACTTGAGTGTTCCAATGTGTCAAAACAGGTCATGAGGACTCCCTAGGGGTCCTAATATGCCTTATCATGCGTTAAGATCCCTAGGGAGTCCCAATGACCCCTTTTGACATATTGGAATGCTCAAGTGTGTCTTAAGGGGTCCTAGGGGTCAAAAGGGGTCATTGGGACTCCTTAAGGGTCCTAGTATGCCTTATCACACCTTAAGACCCCTAGGGAGTTCCCATGACCCCTTTTGACAAATTGGCATGCTCAAGTATGTCTTAAGAGGTCCTAAGACCCCTTAAGACACACTTGAACATTACAATGTATCGAAAGAGGTCATGGGGACTCCCTACGGGTCTTAGTAAGCCTTATCATGCGTTAGGACCCCTAGAGAGTCCCCATGACCCCTTTTGACACATTGGAACCCTCAAGTGTGTCCTAAGGGGTCATAGGAAGCCTTAGGACACACTTGAGGGTTCCAATGTGTCAAAAGGGGTCATGGGGACTCTCTAGGGGTCCTAGTACACCTTATCACATGTTAAGACCCCTAGAGAGTCCCCATGACCACTTTTGATGCATTGGAATGCTCAAGTCTATCTTAAGGGGTCGTAGGACCCCTTAAGATAGACTTGAGAATTCCAATGCATCAAAAGGGGTCATGGGGACTCCCTAGAGGTCCTAGTACGCTTTATCATGCCTTAGGACTCCTAGGGTTCATGGGGACTCCCTAGGGGTCCTAGTACACCTTATCATGCTCAAGTGTGTCTTAAGGGGTCCTCTGACATGTCTTAATGCACTCTAAAGGGTCATCATTCCATCGAAGTTGCATTTGAAACCCTAATGACCCCTTAACGGGCCTGTCGACCCCGATTCGACATGTGGTGTCCCGAGACCACCCCATGGACCCCTTTCGAGTTCTACGAGGCAAAAGTCATCCAAATTTGGTACGTAGGTCCTCTGACATGTCCTAATGCATTACAAAGGGTCCTTGTTCCATCAAAGTTGCATTTGGAACCCTAATGACCCCTTAATAGGCCTGCCGATCCTGATTTGACATGTGGTGTCCCGAGAGCACCCCATGGACCCCTTTTGAGTTCTACTAGGCAAAAGTCTTGCAAATTTGGTACGTAGGTCCTCTGACATGTCCTAATGGGTTCCAAAGGGTCACTGTTCCATGGAAGTTGCATTTGGAACCCTAATGACTCCTTAACAAGCCTACCAACCCCGATTCGACATGTGGTGTCTAGAGAACACCCCATGGACCCCTTTTGAGTTCTACTAGGCAAAAGTCATCCAAATTTGGTACATAGGTCCTCTGACATGTCCTAATGCATTTCAAAGGTTACCCATTCCATCAAAGTTACATTTGGAACCCTAATAACCCCTTAATAGGCCTACCGACCCTAATTTGACATGTGGTCTCCCGAGAGCACCCCATGGACCCCTTTTGAGTTCTACTAGGAAAAATTTATCTGAATCATGGAATTAGGTCCTTTGAAATTTTCTAATGTGTTCCAAAGGGTCACCATTCCATCAAAGTTTCATTTTGAATGCTATTGACCCCTTAACAGGCCTACCGGCCCCGTTTCGACATGTAGTGTCCCGAGAGCACCCCATTAACCCCTTTTGAGTTCTACTAGGAAAAAGTCATCCAAATTTGGTAAATATGTCCTATGACATGTTCTAATGTGTTACAATGGGTCACTTTTCCATCGAAGTTGCATTTCAAACCCTATTGACCCCTTAATAGGCCTAATGACCTTGTTTCGACATGTGGTCTCCCGAGAGCACCCCATGGACCCCTTACGAGATCTAGTAGGAAAAAGTCATCCAAATTTGGTACATAGGTCCTATAAAATATCCTAATGTGTTATAAAGGGTCACTAATCCATCGAAGTCTCATTTGGATGACACCTTAACAGGCCTAGCGACCCCGATTCGACATGTGGTCTCCGGAGAGCACCTCATGGACCCCTTTCGAGTTCTACTAGGGAAACGTCATCCAAATTTGGTACGTAGGTCCTTTGACATGTCCTAATGCATTCCAAAGAGTCATTTTTCCATCAAAGTTGCATTTGGAACCCTAATGATCCCTTAACAGGCCTACTGACCCCGATTTGACATGAGGTTTCCCGAGAGCACCCCATGGACCCCTTTCGAGTTATACTAGGAAAAATTAGTCCAAATTTGGTACATAGGTCCTATGGCATGTCGTAATGCATTCCAAATGGTCACTGTTCCATCAAAGTTGCATTTGGAACCCTAATGACCCTTTAATAGGCCTACCGACCTCGTTTCGACATGTGGTCTCTCGAGAGCACCCCATAGACCACTTTCGAGTTATACTTGGAAAAAACCATCCAAATTTGGTACATAGGTCCTCTAACATGTCCTAATGCATTCCAAAGGGTCACCATTCTATCGAAGTTGCATTTAGAACCCTAATGACCCCTTAATAGGCCTACCGACCCCGATTCGACATGAGGTCTTTCGAGAGCACTCCATGGACCCCTTTCAAGTTCTACTAAGGAAAAGTCATCCAAATTTTTCACATAGGCCGTATGATATGTCCTAATGTGTTCCAAAGGCTCACTATTCCATCGAAGTTGCATTTGGAACCCTAGTGACCCCATAACAGGCCTACCGACCATGATTCAACATGAGGTCTCTCGAGAGCACCCTATGGACCCTTTTCGAGTTCTACTAGGAAAAAGTCTTCCAAATTTGGTGTGTAGGTCCTATGACATGTCCTAATACATTCCAAAGGGTCACTGTTCCATCAAAGTTTCATTTTGAACCCTAATGACCCTTTAACAGGCCAATCCACCTCTATTTGACATCTGGTCTCCCGAGAGCACCCCATGGACCCCTTTCGAGTTCTACTAGGCAAAAGTCATCCAAATTTGGTACGTAGTTATTATGACATGTTCTAATGCATTCCAAAGGGTCATCATTCCATCGAAGTTGCATTTGTAACCCCAATGACCCCTTAACAGGCCTATCGACCCCAATTCGACATGAGGTCTCCCGAGAGCAACCCATGGACCCCTTTCGAGTTATTTTGGGAAAAAGTCATATGAATCATGGAATTAGGTCCTCTTACATGTGTTAATGTGTTCCAAAGGGTCACCGTTCCATCGAAGTTTCATTTCAAACCCTAATGCCCCCTTAACAGGACTACCAACCCTAATTCGACATTAGGTCTCTCGAGAGCACCCCATGGACCCCTTTCAAGTTCTAATAGGAAAAAGTCATCTAAATTTGGTACGTAGGTTCTATGACATGTCCTAATGCATTCCAAAGGATCACCATTCCATCAAAGTTTTATTTGGAACCCTAATGACCCCTTAATAGGCCTACCGACCCCATTTCGACATGTGGTCTCCCGAGAGCACACCATAGACCCCTTTTGAGTTTTACTAGGCAAAAGTCATCCAAATTTGGTACATAGGTCCTATGACATATCCTAATGTGTTCCAAAGGGTGACCGTTCCATCAAAGTTTCATTTGGAACCCTAATGACCTCTTAACAGGCAGGTACCGACCTTGATTCAACATGTGGTCTCCCGAGAGTACCCCATGGACCCCTTTCGAGTTCTACTAGGCAAAAGTTATCCAAATTTGGTACGTAGGTCATCTGATATGTCCTAATGCATTCCAAAGGATCACTGTTCATCGAAAGTTTCATTTGGAACCCCGATGACCCCTTAAGTCACCTATCGACCCCGAATCACACAATGGTCTCTCAAGAGCACCCCATGGACCCTTTTCGAGTTTAACTAATCAAAATTCATCTAAATTGTGGAGTTAGGTCCTCTGACATGTCCTAATGCATTCCAAATGGTCACCATACATCAAAGGTTGTCTCACGAGCCCTAATGACCCCTTAAGACACCTAGCGACATAGATTGGACATGTGGTCTCCTGAGAGCACCCCATGGACCCTTGTCAAGTTGGCCTAGGAAAAGGTCGTTAAAATTTGGTACATTGGTACTCGGACATGCCCTATTGCCTTCCAAATGGTCACTGTACATCTGAAGTTGCCTCACAAACCCTAATTACCCCTTAAGACGTCTAGCGACCCCGATTCGACCTGTTGTCTCATGAGAGGATTTGTTATAACTTAAATTAAATATTAAAATAATATATAAAATATTTGAAAAAATATAATATTTAATAGACTAAATATATAATATATTATAAGATATATTAGATATTACATTTAATATATATTATCAAATATACAATATATTAATGTCCTATTCATTTTATATATTATATATATTAGACATTATATTATATTTTATTATATTATATACACAACAATATTTAATATATAATTTATAATATATACATATATATATTATGTAACATTTATATTATAATATAAAAATATTGCATTTAATATAAATCTGAACAGACTATATACCTAGGCCGTTTAAATTGATATTATCGAATATATAATATAAATAAATAATATATAATATAAAATATAAAACATAAAATATAAAACCTAAATATAAAATATATAAATTATTCATTGTCAGGGTGAAAGAAAAAAAGATCAAAATTAAAGGGAAATAAAAAAAGAGAGGGAGGGGGAAACTTTTCAAATTTGAAATTAAAGCAAAATCGGGTAATAGCTTTGGAAACCAAAGCTCCATGGTCAACGCTGAAGGTGTGCAAAAAACATGTTTTTTCTCTGTTTTCTTATGTCAACACTTTGACCATTAGGTTGACGACTTTTTTTCCACTCGATTTCGATAAAATGAAAAGGGTTTCTTCAGATGATTGTTAGCTTTCCATCGATATAAGTTCTGTTAGATTTTGAATTCGTTAAGTATTTATTAGTTATTTTCTAGTTCACTTATGTCTAAAGTCCTGATTGACACACTGATGGAAAAATAGCTATAACTTTCAAACCGTATAACATTTTTGAAATCTGAAAGACGCGTCACATTCTACGCTTCATCTAGTATAAGAAAAAATTAAAAAAAATTGAATTATGATAAGTTTTCAATGAGTTAAGGTGGTCAGACACGAGAGTTTTTAAATTCTGAAAGCGCTGTAGCAAAAAAATCATAATTAATTATCTGTTTGAAATAAAAATACCAAAAAATATGCGTCACATCCGGGCATGAGTCAACTACTTATATATAGAATATTATAAAAAAATATTATCATTTTCTTTTGATTAGGGTTGTCAGACATACACGTACTTCTTATTTTTTTGCTGAAATGTTTGTAGTGCTGCATTCCAATCTATACTTTTTACCAATCATATTAATTTTTTTTTCAGAAAAGGCTTAGTAGTTTAGAAACTACATTCAATTTCTTACAAATTATATTCTTACAACTTTTTGATATTAGGTTGATAACTAGTTCATTTTTTCACGCCAAGTTGACTAATCCTGATTGTCTGATTTTTCATTGCCACTTAAGGGCATAGTTTGGCCCCTCATGATCCTGCACATACCCGGGGACTCTCTAGGTGCCCTAATGTGTGATAAGGTGTACTAGTACCCCTAGGGAGTCCCCAGAACCCCTTTTGACACATTAGAATGCTCAAGTGTGTCTTAAGTGGTATTAGGATCCCTTAAGACACACTTGAGCATTCTAATGTGTCAAAAGGGGTCATGGGGACTCCCTAGGGGTCCTAGTACACCTTATCACACGTTAGGACCCCTGAAGAGTCTCCATGACCCCTTTTGACACATTGGTATGTTCAAGTGTGTCTTAAGGGGTATTAGGACCCCTTAAGACACACTTGAGCGTTCTAATGCGTCAAAAGGGGTCATGGGGACTCCCTAGATTTCCTAATGCATGATAAGGCGCATTAGGACACCTAGGGAGTCCCCATGACCCCTTTTGATGCATTAGAATGCTCAAGTGTGTCTTAAGGGGTCCTAATACCCCTTAAGACACACTTGAACATTCTAATGTGTCAAAAGGGGTCATGGGGACTGCCTAGGGGTCCTAGTATGCCTTATCATGCATTAGAACACCTAGGGTGTTCCCATGATCCCTTTTGACACATTGGAACACTCAATTGTGTCTTAAGGGGTCCTAAGACCCCTTAAGACACACTACAACATTGCAATGTGTCAAAACGGTTCATGGGGACTCTCTATAGATTCTAACACGTGATAAGGTGTACTGGGACCCCTAGGGAGTCCCAATGACCCCTTTTGACACATTGAAATGCTCAAGTGTGTCTTAAGGGGTCGTAGGACCCTTTAAGACACACTTGAGCATTCCAATGTGTCAAAAGGGGTCATGAGGACTCTCTAGGGGTCCTAACGCGTGATCAGGCATACTAGGACCCATAGGGAGTCCCAATGATCCCTTTTGACACATTGGAACGCTCAAGTGTTTCTTAAGGGGTCGTAGGACCATTTAAGACACACTGGAGCATTCTAATGTGTCAAAAGGGGTCATGAGGACTCTCTAGGGGTCCTAACGCGTGATAAGGCATACTAGGACCCCTAGGGAGTCCCAATGACCCCTTTTGACACATTGGAATGCTCAAGTGTGTCTTCAGGGGTCCTGCTCAAGTGTGTCTTAAGGGGTCGTAGGACCCCTTAAGACACACTTGTGTGTTCCAATGTGTCATAAGGGGTCATGGGCACTCCCTATGGATCTTAACGTGTGATAAGGCATACTAGGACCCCTAGGGAGTCCCCATGACCCCTTTTGATACATTGGAATGCTCAAGTGTGTCTTAAGGGGTTGTAGGACCCCTTAAGACACACTTGAGCATTCCAATGTGTCAAAAGGGGTCATGGGGACTCTCTAGGGGTTCTAACGCGTGATAAGACATAATAGAACCCCTAGGGAGTCCCAATGACCCCTTTTGACACATTGGAATGTTCAAGTGTGTTTGAAGGGGTCCTAAGACCTCTTAAGACACATTTGAGTGTTCCAATGTGTCATAAGGGGTCATGGGGACTCCCTAGGGGTCCTAATGTGTGATATCTGAATCCCAATCCCTAGGGGTAATAATGTGCCCGCAATCCCTGCCATATTTCAGAGTACTGATGAGAAGCAATGGCAAAAGTCTGAGACAAAGGTGGTGCCGACATTGAAGCAGTAAGACATTCTTCATAATATCGCCGGGGGGGGGGGGGGCGGGGGCACCATCGAAACGGAAAGACTTTCCTCATAATGTCGTGTCGCCACTGATCTCTTCTTTAAATTTATTAATACGGTCAGTTCTACGGCACGTGTATCATTTCTAGTACAACTGCTCATTTTACCAAACCCTTCCCCGCTCTCCATAATCTTCGACTGGTTCAAAGATCCATTCAGTTGTTCTTGTTTAACCTCCCAATGACTCTATTTAGCTACCAGATTATCAATAGGCGTGGTACAATTATCTTGCATGACTAGAATCTATTTCGAGAACCTTTACAATTTAGCATTTCGGTTGAAAAAGCAGGGAAATATACCATTTCATAGCCACAAGTGGTGGAAACAGAGTGATTCTCTTGCTCTCTGCTTCTATAATCCGCCTCCAGTGAACTATTCTTCAAAGCCTCCATTTCTGCGTAGCTAGGGTTTTTGGCACCTATAAAAGGCACTACTATGCCAATGTAGGGACTCATGCTCGTTCTCTGAATCATATTAAATAATATTTAAAATGTAAAATGTATATTATATAATATTTAATATATAATCTATAATATTATATATAATATATAATCTAATATATAGTTTTTAATATTAATATATATTAAATAATATTAAATATAACATTTAATATATAATTCATATTATATAATATTTAATATATAACTAATATATAACAATTAATATATAATTGATATTATATAATATTTAATATATAACTAATAACTATCAAATATATATCAAATATATAACTATCAATTATATAACTATAATTGATAAAGTGGAACCAAATTTCGAAATTAGAAATTAGAGAAAGTGGAGGCAAAACAAAAATTTGAAATTCTGCCACCAGATTCGGGTACGCAAAAATATTGGGTACTCGATAATATCGGGTACCCGATTAGGCTCGGTATTGGTCTGTGCACCAAACCTACCTGGTCAACTCTTCAAGTGTCACAAAAACATATTTTTCTTCTGTTTCTCTCAGTTCTAGACTTCGACCATGTAGTTGACGACTTTTTTTTACCCGAATTTGATAAAATGAAAAGGGTATCTTAAGGAGATTATCAGCTTTCTATCGATATAATTGCTATCAAATTTTGAATTCGTTAAGTAATTATTAGTTATTTTCTAATCGAGCTACCTCTAAAGTGCTGATTTAGATATTGATTGAAAAATGACTATATCTTTCAAATGGTATAACATTTTTGAAATCCGAAAGATGTGTCACATTCTATGCTTCATCTAGTATAAGAAAAAATTAAAAAAAATTGAATTATGATAAGTTTTCAATGAGTTAAGGTGGTCAGACATGAGAGTTTTTAAATTCTAAAAGCGCTGTAACAAAAAAATCATAATTAATTATCTGTTTGCAATAAAAATACCAAAAAATATGCGTCACATTCAGGAATGAGTCAGCTACTTATATATAGAATATTATAAAAAAATATTATCATTTTCTTTTGATTAGGGTTGTCAGAGATACACGTACTTCTTATTTTTTTGTTGAAATGTTTGTAGTGCTGCATTGCAATCTATACTTTTTACCAATCATATTAATTTTTTTTCAGAAAAGGCTTAGTAGTTTAGAAACTACATTCAATTTCCTACAAATTATATTCTTACAACTTTTTGATATTAGGTTGATAACTAGTTCATTTTTTCACACCAAGTTGACTAATCCTGATTGTCTAATTTTTCATTGCCACTTAAGGGCATAGTTTGGCCCCTCATGATCCTGCACATACCCACTACCCAAAAAGGGAGTAGAGCATAGTCCTCTAGCCTTTTCACTTTTAACCCAAACAAAGTAGACAGATAGATCTGACACGCTAAGACTAAGATTATCTCACAAAGATCTATGATGTCAACCCCTCATGATCTATCAACCTCTCTAGAGAGAGAATGCCTCAATCAAAAGTTGAAGACCCACCGATCTAGTAGAACGTGAGACTCTCAAAGTATCCTCCCCACCTACAAGGGATCCTTCATTGAGAAGAGTTTTGCTGGGAACCCACTCTCTCAAGATCCACAAATAGTGTTCATGGGGCCTAATTACTATGTGTAACAGAGATGCTGAAAGCAAACTATGTTTGTTTTTATAGCCCAAATGAAGTCTGTGATAGGAAAGCAATAAAAGTCACTCAAGCTAGACACATGAGATGTTTGTTTTAAGTCCAAAATCGAAGTATTATTAGCTGAGAAGATTACCTGAATTTCTCACAACGTGCTTAGTATATTTTTACCTATTTTTAGCAATTCTTACGCTTTTTCCAATCAAAACCAGCAGGAGTCAATAAAAAATAGAGAATTTCACTTATTAAGATTAGCTATTAGTCCAAATATGAAAATCAAATCTGACAAACTACCCTAAAAAATGAAACGACAATTGAAACCTGGTGCCAAAACTCGTACGATAGTGGGTCTGTTCCTGGATGACAGTCCAGAAACTCGTACGACACTAGGTGTCTGATGAAATGACAGTTGAATTTTCAAATGACAGTGTGTATAGCTTGACACGATCCTCGATCTGATAGATTGTCGTACGACAGTGGGTACAGTCTGATACGATGTTTGTCAAAAACTCGTACGAAAATTGTATGGACAAAAAATTAAAAATCATAGTTTTGCATGGAAATCGAGAAGAAAAAGATAGAAATTAATAGAATTGAATTGGAAACCCGTTTCAGGGCCCCCACGGTGGGTGCCAGAAATGTGTGTGTGAATTTTGTACCTGAACTGTAGACACAACACTTCAATAAAACATTAGAGGTTAGCAAAAATGAAATCTGCAATGAATTGAAAGCTAAACTAACTAGGTGATTTACTGCTTTCTAATAGGCACAAGTATGATGTTCTTAGATTGGAATCGAGATCAGTGACCTTGACGACACCTAAATGAAGGATTTGAATGCAAAATCTAGATATGGAATGGATGCAAATTAATCTATATTTTTGTATTTTATGATGCAATAAGAATGATAAACTGATATGAATCTATGCTAGATGAAATTGATATGCTATGAATTGATCTATCAATGAATTCTAAATGATATGCAATGCTCAAAAATAGGAATGATCTCACAATGGCTTGGATTTGAAAAGATGATTCTTCAGTCTCCAATTCGACAGCGTGAGGATGCAAATTCGTGGATGATTTTGATAGAGTAAACTTGCAAAATTATGAGATGAGATATGAAGAGCTGAGACTTGATTTTATAGAAATCCAGGGCTTTGGAGGTGCATGAAAAAAAGTCATAAATCACTATTGATAAACTCAGGTTGATTTTTGAGTTATCAGAAATAAAAGATAATTAATTCACAAAAATTATGCAAATCATGCAAAAATAGCTTTTTAACTCAAATTATAAGTTTAGATCAACTTTTGAACTCAAAAATGATGTTGAGTTCCAAAAAGTCAATAATTTGCATTGATTTTCTAATTTGGAGTTTAACTGCTCTTTGATTGTGCACATGGATAATTATGAATTAATAAATAACTAAAGTGATTTATTCTCAACTTAACTGATTTTTGAAATTAAAACAATTGATTTATGGGTTAATCAATTATTAACTCAAACTTTTATTCAAAAATAATATCATTAAATATGACAACTTGCTTTAATTAATTAAATAAGAATTTAGTCAATTAATGATAGGAATTTTGATTTATTTGTCAAATTTAAATAATACAACTTAGGAATAAATATAATTAAATTAAATTAATTAATTAAGTGGTAGAATTAAATCAATTAACTAAATATTCATCATATTCAATTAATCAACTTTAGGATAAATGTGATTTATCGCCAAATAATCATTAAATTAAAGATAATTAAGATAATTAGGAATATTGCTAGGAATATTCTTCGATGCAGAATTTAGGATAAAATCAATTAAATTCGATAATGTGCAGATGTGCCTTAGGTTAGGACTTTGATGTCGATTTCATTTGATTTGAGGATGTAGGAGGTTAATGAACATATAGCCCATTTTTGGGGTATTACACAACTGAGACATCTTCTGCATGCTCCTTGTACATACTCAATTCAGAAAAATCCTAAAAATTGCAAAATGTCCTGAAAATTGCAAAATGTCCTGAAAAAATGATCATCTTAGTGAAAACTTGGTAAATAGGCACTTTGATGCATCTATTATCTTGGTGAAAACCTGGTAAACAGGCACCTTGATAATACCAAAAAAATTGAAAAATTAAAAAAAAATCAAAATAGGAAAAATACAAAAAAATTGGAAAAAGAAAAAATGTGCCATTGATGAAAACCTGACAAACAAGCGTCATGGTAGCAAAAATAGAATTTATGCCAAGATGGTGAAAACTTGGTAAATAGGTGCCTCTTGTTGGACACAAAGTTATGCCTATTTTAGCACCGCTTGGCCTTGCACAACTACTCCTTGCTTTCCTGCTTTAGTTTGCTTTCTCATTTTTACCCGCTTTAGTTTGCTAGCTCATGCACTTGCTCTCAGTTATTTTCGAGATTATGCTTGACTCTACATGGATTGAAACTGGTGACACCTTGGGGGCACCTTCCCAGTCTAGGGGGCATTGTCTTATCACTTTCGGAGGAGCTTCCTTGCATCAGTCACCAGTGGTTCTCACTGCGTCTACCTGCTGATGCCTCGTTAGCTCTTAGATCTTGGTATGTGTAGGATCATGGTATGCCTAACTAGGCACTTAAGTGGCAATAAAAATTTAGAAAATTAGTTTTACGCAAGTTGACATAAAAATTTGAACAAGTTATAAATATTATATCAAACATATGTAAGAAGAGAATCTGTATAAAATTGAATTTATTTTCTTTAAGATACTAGTCCTTTTTTGAAAAATAATTATTCTATATTTGAAAATTTCAAATTTCAATGTAGTAGTACGAAAATTTCAGGAGAAAAATAAGTAGGTGTATGTCTGACCACCTTAAACACAATCAAATGATTTTTTTTAACAAGATTCTAAATATAAGTAGTAGACTCAAATCCAAACGTGACACATATTTTTTTGTATTTTTTTTTCGAGTAAATTATTAATTGTGATTTTTCTTCTACAACTTTTCCAAAATACAAAAACTCTCTTGTCTGACCACGTTAACTTAGTCTAAACTTTATCAAATTGAAATTTTTTATTTATTTTTGTTGTAGTAGGAAAAGTATAGAATGTGACACATGTTTTGGATTTCAAAAATGTTATATAGTTTGAAAGTTATAGCAGTTTTTCAATAAGTCTATCAATCAGGACTAGAAATATAACAAGTAGGTGTATGTCTGACCACATTAAACAAAATCAAATAATAATATTTTTTTATAAGATTTTAGATAAAATTAGTAGACTCATATCCGGATATGATGTATATTTTTTTGTATTTTTTTTCCAAGTAAATAATTAATTATGATTTTTCTTCTACAAATTTTCTTAAATATAAAAACTCTTGTGTTTGACCACCTTAACTTAGTCTAAACTTCATCAAATTGAAATAATTGTTTATTATTATTGTATTAGGTGAAGCATAGAATGTGATGTATATTTCAGATTTCAAAAATGTTATATTGTTTGATCGTTAGAGTTGTTTTTCAAAGAGACTATCAATCAAGACTTCTTTTCACATTGCCACTTTTTTGCATACCATGATCCTGCACATACCCATCTCTCTCCTTGAGGATCTCTTGTATCAGTCAGTAGTGGTTCTCACCGTGTCTGCCTGCTGATTCTTCGTTAGCCCTCCGATTTCTCCTTGGAAAGATTTCTTGTGTCAGTCACCAGTGATTCTCACTGCGTCTGCCTACTGTCACTGTCTTGTTGAGACTTCTCACGCTATATACTTTTGATATGACATCAATCCGCTTAAACTACAAACTAAAATTTGATTTGTAACTCTCTAAGATTTGCTGAGCTTTTCTTTTGTGTGCTTGTTCTTTTGTTTATCATTCCTCCCTTAGCAACTCCAGACGTCTATCTTGACCGAGAGAAGTGAAGACTGGGGGGCATGGTCTTTTCTTCGCTTTTTGTTTGTTGGTTTAGTTCCAATGATCCAAAGGATTCATATAAGAGGGGTTTCTACTATAAGAGCCTTCATCTCATGTTGGATGGCCATGTGTACCTCGACTCCTTTTATATGGAAAATTTGGTGAGGTTGGTTCTTCTCCTTGTCTATTTGAGTGACTTCTTTCTGCTATAAGTGATATTGCAAACGCTCGTCCTGCTAAGTGAACATAAGGGTCATTGCGAGAATTCTTAAAAATTCTTATCAATCACTTAGCAAAAGGAGGAACTCTCGTGTGTCTGGCATGTTTGTATGCAAGAAACATTTGGGTTATTCTAGCAACTATGCTTTGATGCTTATGTTAACTTGCTAAATCAAAAGGAATAGGTGTTGAGGTCATTTTGGCTTCTTATGCCTTAATGCTTACAGCTCATTCTGACAAATCTAAGACTAATGTCATATTCATATTCTCATGATGCAATGTTAGTGAGGGTTGTATGACACCCTATGATTGTTCGATACTAAAAACTCTGTGATGATAATTATCTAATGGGTCCAACAATCAAGTCCTAGGGATTGCATCTAGCTTAGGCTTGCATTTTCATTCTAGACTGGCATAGCGACAGTATTTTGATGCTCACTTCATGGTATTCGCCTAGATTTATTTGTCAAGGGTTGTCATCTCATATCCCAGCTTCATCACGACTGCACAAGTTTTTGGGATTGAAATCGAAATCTGACACTCCTAGATAACTCAAAATCGTGTTTTAAATTTTTAGGACCAACGTGATTCTGGTGCGACACTTGTGCAGTCGAATTTCTAATGTTTTTTTATTGCTAGAATCACATCTCATCATCTTTTCTCAAATTCTTCATCTTTTTCATGAAAAGTCAACTCTGGTCAATCATGGTCAAACTTGGTCAAGAGGACCTCCAAATTACTCCAGATTGCTTCTGCATCTTCTCGATTCTTCCGTAATATGTTATGATTTCTTCTAGCTCTCTAATTTTTATCTCTATCTGCAACCTATTGCCGTCAATCATCTTTATGATGTGTCATCTTTCAATTTCCTGAGGGGGCAGGATGATTGCATCATTGAATCTAATCAAATCAGTCTCAAATCAATCTAATCTAAATCAAAAGTCCTCATCACTAGGGGCATCTTTGCACCTCACATCTTGTCATCTATCTATTAGGTATCTGAACAATCTAACTCAGATCCTCGAGGATCAAGCTTCATTCTGGAGACGGTTCTCAAAATTTCATTAGATATTAGGGCAACTTAACCTCGACCCCTAAAAGTCAAGCTTCATTCTGGAGATGGCTCTCAAAACCTCTTTTTGACCTTTATCTTGGTAATCTAACCTAGGTCTTGGGGGACTAAGCTTCATTCTGGAGATAGTCCTAAAAATCTGCATCAGTTATCATTGAATCAATGGGTATTGGGGCAATCTAACCTTGATGCCTAAAGATTGAGCCTCGTTTTGGGGATAGTCTTACAGAAAGTGGTAATCTCACCAATGTCTTCGCAATCCAACTTAGGCTTCAGAGAATCAAGCTTCATTCTGGAGATGGTTCTACAACTCTATCTAATCGGTGTCCTGGCAATCTAACCTCAATGTTTGAGGGTTAAGCTCCATTCTGGAGATGATCCTTAAAACTCTCATCAGTTGTCACATTAGACTATTCTTTGAATCAATGCACTACTCGCACATCAATTCAAAGAGGGGCAAAATGTAATGCCCCAAAATTGGTATCTTGCGATTCTAACCACTTTTGGTGCATTTAATCTCATCCCTTCAAATTTCTATGCCATCAAAGTCCTACTGTACTAGGCAATTCTGTCTCCTAATTGACTTTACTTGACCTAGTGTCAATTGCAAAAAAAACCCTAAATTTGTATTAAACACATGCTATATTGAATTCCTAAAATATCAATATTTATTGGCTAAATAAACCGTATGATTAATTAATTTAATTACAAAGTCCTAGCACTCTAATTAAATTAATTTCACCCCTTTTAAATAATACACATCAAGAGGAATTAAATAATATTTAGTTCTTTAAATGAAATATCATCATTTGAATTTAATTATTCAAGTAATTGGCAAAGTCACCTATGTGGCCATATTTCATTTATTTAATTAAATAATCTCTCCAAATCATTTCACCTCCCATCAAGGAGACGAAGGGTCGACCTTTTCTTTGCAAGAAACTCTTCAATCTCCACCTGGGCTTCTCTATATTAGAACCCTCTCATTCCGCATTTGAGGAGGCAATTTTTAGAGTATTAAATTGCTGTCAAATTATTGTCTCATTCTTTAGCTGTCAAAGTTATTTTCATATTGCATATTAGAGTAATATTCATTTCTTAGAATAGTAATGCATTTGTTCTTATTTTGGATTTTTTTTTTATTGCTAATTAGACTCATTTTCTTACAAGCTTTTTAGATTAATCTTGCACTATCATTCTAGCTTAATTTCAATTGCAATCATTCCCTAGCATTAAATCCTCCATTTTAGAGCTTGGTCTATGGTTGTTGGACTCTCAATTTTGAGAGTTACTCAAAACCCCACATAAATAGGAGGTAACAAGTCGATTCATATAGGCGTGCGAAATGAGTAATTTGATATTCATTTTCATACGTGGCTAATTAGTAATGACTATGTTGAAGTGCATGTCTGAATAAGAGGTCCACATTTATTTATAAACAATTGTAATTAAAGAGGATACAATAAATGATTTGGCAAACAAATATTGATCAACAAACGATACCAAAGATAACTAAACACAAATAATTTTTTTTCATTAAATCAATTATATATATATATATGATTAGCACACACATCCTAATCACCTCACATTTGTACCACAATTCAAAGTTCTCTATAAATCTTTGAATAGTTTTATAAACACTTTTATAAGATCTCCTACAAATAATTCCAACTAAACAATTGCATAAACATTTCTCAAAAACAAAATAATAAACATAATTTGGTACCTACAGGAACAATAGTTATCAGATTTTAAAAGGGTAGAGGGCAAACTGACTAGCTAACTAAAGCCAAAAATACCATGAATAAATAAATGCTAACTTAATAGAAAATAGGTTTGCACTTGGATGGACAACATTCAAAGATGTTATACTACAAATGGATAGCACTCTCCTATGAAGGAGAGCCAAATTATTACCTGGGTAGAGTTTGGAATCACCTTCAAATGCCATAAATATTGATTGATTTAAAACTCCCCCTACGATGATTGGTCAAATCGATTGACAAATATGTGTTCTCATGAAAATTATGGACAAAATATATTATTCTCAAGAAGATGCAATTGGAAGGTCTAGAGATAGATTCTACCATAGGCTATTCACAAAATAGAAAGGAGTGAAGCATTGGTAGTTGGCAGAGGTAACCCAGGTGAGAGAAGTTTGAAAATGTGCCATTTTTAATAGAAAACATCACAAATTTGCGTCCAAAACATAAGACATAAAAACCAATTTTCTTAGAGATTGAAATATAGATTAGAATGAGTAGTACGCATTGTCAAGGAGGAATAAATTACATGCTCATTGATATACAACAAGAATGGGAGAGGACAACACAAAACAAGAACAAACACGTGGGAAAGTTGGAAACATCGCCAAATGGCCCAATAGAAACAAGAAACCAATGCTAGTTACAAGGTGCCTAAGGCAGATACATAAAAAATGACCCAAGCAAAATTAGAATTAAGTCGATGCATTGCAGATTGGTATGAGTAACATTAATAAAAGAAAGAAAGATTGCTTACGCCTCCAGAGAAATTCATATTTGAATAAAGAGAAGCTACAAAAGGCATTAAGACATGGAGTACTACGATTGATCCAAAAGAAGATGATATAGTGAAAGATTGCATATTTAATCATGGGTAAAATTAGTGGAGGATAAAGAAGATATATTAGAAGACTCAATGTAAACGAGAGTAAACTCTTATACAAATGGTGCAATCAAAACATATTTCTTACTATATGACCGAGAGTGTAGAAGAAAATAATGTTAGCAAGGATAATGCAGATTTAGATTTATATCTAATTACCAAAAAATAAATAAAAAATGAAGTTGATTATAAAACTATAGTAAAAATCCCTATTTACTGCACAAGACCAATCATCCATCCCACCAATGAAACTACAACTCCATTAAAATAGTTGAGACAATTTTTTGGCTAAATCTAATGAAGAGTGATGGAATAAAAACCATTTTTATTCCTACCAATAATAATGTAGAGTCAATACAACTTTATATTTCAAAGTTATAGATAGATAGATAGATAGATAGATAGAGAGAGAGAGAGAGAGAGATTCATTTATTAAATCTATTTATTAATATAAAAGTTCATTTAGTGTTGTATTAGATCAATTTTATTAGTTAATAAATCTAATTAAATATGCACCATGCCATGCCCAAAATTATATCAAAAGGAGGGGTATTACATCCTCCCCCCTTTAACTTGACTTATTGCTAGAAGTCACATATCACACCTCATCTATATAATGATTGCCAATAAAATCCTATCATCAACATTAACTAGGTTGAGAATAACAAATGCAAGAGATCACAAGACAACAAAAGGCATCAACATCAAATACAAGCACAACAAAACATACAAAAAAACATGATCACAAACTCAAACTAACCTCAAGTAGAAGAATCAAAGGGAATTCAGAGTTGTCTACCTGACAGCTTGAATAGGTAATACAAGACTTAATCACGTTGACAAGAAATGATGACTAGGCTAGGTCTAACAGAATTGGGCCTTAATGCTATCTCTATCAATAAATTTCATCGAATAAAGATAGACTCAATCCTACTAATTTAGGGGAGTCGATGTCTGGTATCTGCAAGCCTACATCACAAAGGCGAAACATATACATATATATCATAGCAAACAATGACATGCAATGAAGGGGATCAAGATAGTGTGTAGATCTCACCAGTGAGTAACTACAACTTCATCCCACATCATACAATCACGCCAAACGGAATCGACATAAGTAACCACATACATATAATAGTAAACTAAACAGTGGTATGATTAGTACATCAGTAAATCATAAACATGTAACTGATCATCAACTTTTTTTTTTCATAAAGGGTCTATAGACTTGAAATTTGTATTAATTATATATATGAGAGTATTACATTGAGAGGAAGTCCCTTTAGCAGATGAAAAATTGTTCAAAACCCCAGTTGAGCACACCCACCCACAAAATAAGTCGAACAAAAAGATCCCCATCGGCCAAATTTGATAGCTATAGAAACTGAAGTTGATATTACAAAATGAAGAGATATACTCTCTTCCATTCCTACTCAAAAACTAGAGAGCCTATTACCTCGAATATACAGACCCACAGTAAATACCATCGACAATTAAAAAACCATAAACATAAAACCACTGAGCATACTTCATAACAAAATTTTGACACATTAAAACATGTCTATTCATCATTGCTTCCAGCACATTTCGATGACTCTGCATCATCCTCCTTCATCGCAGATTTTCCCTTGTCTTGTTTGTGCAGTGTGGATGCATTTTACATGATTGCAGATGGAGGTCTCGGAGGTTGCTATGGTCGGGAAGTGGAAGCCATGAGCCCTCAGCAGTAGAGTGATGGCCTCAAAGATCTGGATCGTATGTGCCATAATTGAAGACGGCAATACCTTAGCTAATTCCCCAATTTATCTCCTGAAGAACTTATTATCCTGGCTTACCAAAACCATCTTCATGATATCATACAATTGAACAAATTATGGACGCTTCTGCAAATGGCACGGTGGAAAAAATCCACCCACCCAAGCTTCGGAACCCAATAGACAATATTTGATCACAGCTACATCCAGCCCATCACCTGACACAAACTCCATATTATTAACATACATGTTAGCTAGCCTCATAAATAACTGATAATATTGTAGCATATCAAAGCAAGTTAGACAAAAAAATGGAGGCAATTTGCGAAAAATAAATGCTTTTCAGTGATCTTGGTATGAGCACCTCATCACCAATAATTGTTTTAATGGCCTGTTCGAATTTCCAAAAATCCCATTTGAAGACTCTACCTATATGCCTGCTAAAAAATGGACTAGAATGGGGATTTCCCATTTTCTAATGGGAATTTGGATACGAAGGTTGAACAGTCTATATTCTATGAATACCCAGAAAAATCTAGGAAAAATCTCAAGCTCCTAGCACCACTCACTTCATTCTACCTCTATAAATAATAGGAAAGCTGATGCCAAAAATGGCCATCAACATTTAATTTAGAACTATAGATGGAACCTGTCCCAGCATAAATGAGATTGCGCCTAAAAAAATTGCGAGCCCTGATTCATTATTAATCTTAAATTGATCATACAAAGTTACATTTGAGGAATCCACAAATTTTGATGGATGATAATATTGTAAACATATATTGTTGTGTGTTTCTATAAACATCTATTGTTATGTGTTTTTACTATTGAGTATATTATTGGTGGGTTGTTTGCACAAATAGAGAGAAATTCTAGAGGTGCTTTATATTATAGGTCACAACATAATAGTGTACTTCAATTATTATATATTTTAGAGCCATTAATATTAGATATTTTAACATTCATCATATTTAGTAAAATCACATGAATATTTTTAATGGTAAGAATCTTAAGAGAGATATTACTTTAATTACTTCAATATCATCATAATTTTAGTTGGATATTTGTGAAAAATAATCAAATGCTAAAAATTATTACAATTACTTTAGTTTCAGTTTAATAATTTGAATATTTGAAATCAATACTTATATATGAAAGAAACCAACATAATCACTTCATTTTAAAATTCAATTTCATTCAAATTATATATATGAAGACAAGATGCCATGGTAGAAACTGGTATCATTACTTCAATTTTTAATAAAATATTACTTCAGACACCGAGAAACGAAATTAGGAAAAAAATGATTCAAATACCAACCTTCATATCCACCATCAAATAGAACCCAAATATTCTCTCACATTAAAAGACAAATAAATGAAAAGAAGAATTTTGTTGTTTCTGTTAGTCTGCGGGTGAAGTCGGATCAGAAATCAAAGAAGAGAACAGTTTATAGTGAATCAGCGTTATAATGAAATGGTCGGATTGCGAGTTTAAAATTGACAATGTCTCCAATTTTCCTCACATTTCCCTATTTAAAATTAGCCGGATTGCAAACACGTTTCAAACGAGAATCTGCAGTCCTTCTTATAATTGAGTTTGCGTAGCCGGAGCTTTTACATTGGCAATGGCGGAGTCACAGAGGTGGATAAAGAATTCATGGATTCTAACTTTGCAGTGCAGTGTGATGTTTTTCGCTTTGCAAAACCAATCCTGTTTAGCTGCTTGCGGTGCGCCCAAAGTCCAATGTGCTGCCGACACAGAGAGATGCCATGTCACAAACTTCCGCGGTGAATGGGAGGATCAGATACCCTGCAAGGCCGCCAAGGCGTTTTTTCCCAAGATAGAGTCCGAGCTTATCCACGCAGTTGCATATGCCGTCCAGAAAGATATAAGAGTGAAAGTAATAACTGGGAGTGCGCATTCGTTGAACCGTTTCGCATGCCCCGGTGGAAACAATGGCGTTGTTATCAGTACTCGGGATTATAATTCCCGAATCGAGATCGATGTGAAATCCATGGCGGTTACTGTCGACGCTGGCGTTGAGATAAGAAAACTGGTGGATGCACTCGCTGCGAAGGGGCTTGCGTTCCCTCATACGATCGACTGGGATGGCGCGTCCATGGCCGGAGTGATTAGCACTGCGGCTCATGGAAGCAGTTTGTGGGGAAAAGGCGGCGGAATCCACGACCATGTGGTGGGCATTAGCATTGTGATTCCTGCACCTGCAGAAAAGGGCTACGCAAAGATCATTCATCTGACAGAGAAAGACGAGGAAATCAAAGCCGCTAGGGTTTCACTGGGAGTGTTGGGAGCCATTTCTCAGGTGACGTTTTCTGTGGAGAAGATGTTCAAGCGTTCGGTGAACCAGAAGCTCAAAAAAGATTCGGATCTGGAAAATTCGATTATAGAGTTTGCTAAACTGCACGAGTTTGGGCGAGTGAATTGGTATCCTTCATTCTCTAAAGTGGTCTATTCCAGAGAGGACAGAGTCTCTGTTGGCGTCCCGGGGAATGGGAAAGTGGCCCTGTCGGCCTTTCAACCGGCGACGGTGAAGAGCGTTGTGGAAAACAGGACAATTGGTAAGTTCTTTTCAATGTTCATTTTCTAAATTAGTCCAGGTTCTAGATTTTCGTCTGATGGAATTTTGCACAGATGAATTGAAGAACGCGAAGATAAATGTGAGTAATTTCTGCAAGTTAGTCAGGAGGCAAGTCAAGCAAGCAATTAAGACAGGGAATGGATATCTGAACGATGGGCAAACTTTCAGAGGGTTTCCTGTGGTGGGCTATAATCACCTTATGCAGAGTTCTTCGGGTTGCCAGATCGATGCCCGCTATAAAAATAACAATCTATGTCCGTGGAGGGCAAAGGATTTAAAAAGTAATGACACTATTTGTAATTGGTACACGGCAGTGAAGGGAAACTACTATCATCATACTTCCATTGCAATCCCTCTGTCGAGAGTAAGGGAAGCCATTAGAGACCTGAAGCAGCTCCGCGACATGAATCCAAGTGCATTTTGCTCCCTTGATTCCAATCTGGGATTGTTATTTCGGTTTTTTACGAAGTCCACCGATTACCTGTCTCATAAGGAAGACAGCGTGGGGATTGAATTTCTTTATATCCGCTACCGAGAGCAGGGAAGGGCAAGGTGGAATGAACATGTGATTGAAGAAATTGAACAAATGCTTTTGCACAAGTATGGAGGCGTGCCACACTGGGGGAAGAATCGGGTGCACACATTCGATGGAGCAGCCAAACGAGCTGGGAATCTGGGCAAGTTTTTGGAGGTAAAGAAACGGCTGGACGCAAAAGGGTATTTCTCTAGCGAGTGGTCGGATGGAGTGTTGGGAATGGGTAAAAGTGTACAAATATGGCGAGACGGGTGTGCTTTGGATGGGCTTTGTGTTTGCAGAGAAGATCACCATTGCGCTCCGGACAAAGGATTCTTGTGTACAGCTGGAAAAATTTGGAAGAACGCTAGTGTTTGCATGCAAATGTCGTACTGAAAAATTGAATCTTATTGTCATGAAAATTATTTAAATAAATAAGATCGACAATAAGTTACATAGCACTATCTTGAAGTAAAAGTTTTTTTTTTCTTTTTCAGTTATATATATTTAACAATAAATTACAAACTAGCAATTTTAGGCAGTTATATAGATCATTACAAAAATTATAACCAATCAAATTAAAAGTTACATAAAATCTAAGAAGTAGGGAAAAGTACTAGTAGCTGAGCATGTTCTAATAGTTGTGCACTATATTTTACAAATTAAAAATCTACTAGAATATCATTTATGAGTTAATAGCCACCATTTTTTTTGGAAATGTATTGGATCGATTGTGAAAAGTTTTTGGTTGTCTAAGCGAATGGGCAATGGTGCAAAAGGGGTCAAGTACCAAATGGCAGTTTGGAATGGTCGTTTTTATTATCCTTCAACACTTAACAAGATCTACAATGAGCATCATTACTATCCAGAAGCCAATAAATAATTTTTAAGCAATTAAGTCACATAAGAAGAGAACAATTTTTTTGTTGTTGAAATTTGATGTATAATTTAGACTTTGTGAATGTGCAAAGTTAGCTATAACAACTAGTACTACGCTTCCCCTAGTTGTATATATATTATTTAATATATGTATGCTAGTTCAATATTGAGTCTGAATTATAAAAATCTTGTAAAACATATTATTCAATGAAATTTCCTTTTAAACATGCACAAATCCTAATACATTCCATTTATTTTTTTGAACAAATTTAATTTCAGTTTCACTTAATATTATCATCTAGCTTAATTCATATATCTACAAAATATCACTTACAAGATATATATATATATTAAATAATTAAAAAAAAAGAATTACCAACCTTAATATCCACCATCAAATAAAAAACCTAATTGAATAGAGGTAAAAGGGATTCACCTCTATGCATGGAGATTGAGTATGGATATGAGGAAATGATGGAAAATGTTGCAGACATACAAACTAAATAATACAGAAATACTCATCTCGAAAGAATGCTGATGAAGAAATCATAGTTTTTTGATGTCTGTGCACAGTTTTGGGAAATTCTGCAACCTTCTCCAGATTGGAAATGCCGAGACAGAGAAAGCCCAGAAAAATTTTATCCTTTTGAGGTCAAGTTGACTTTGACCTAGATAACGGGGCAAAGTCTTACCCTGGGGCACAATCCTAACCCCCACTGAAGGTCGTCCCTAACCTGGATCTGCTTTGACGAAAATTCTATTCATGGATCCTGGAAGTTTGGTGAAAAGGGTATCTAGATCCGCACTTCAATTCGCTATCCTGTACCTGTACTTGCAAGAAAAATGGTTTTGTTGTTTGGATGAGGGGTTTGCCTTAGTCAAACCCCGGGTTGGAATCAACCATAATAATGGAATTGAAATAGAGAATGCTAGCAAGTAGTAGAAGTAGATCTAACAATGAAGCTATGATATTCAATAGATATGTAATTGTATTTCAAATGTAAACAAGTATATTGATATGAAAGCTTGAACATAACATTAGCATCTGCCCAAAGACACATGACTCTTACAGAGTCCAACAGATGGATTTCCTTTTGGGTTCTATCTCTCCTGTATCATCTTAAAATGGAAGCACTTCCATGGTAAGAGTGTTTAGCCCTTCGAGTAAGTGGTTTGGGGTCATGTCGAATGCCTTGAATAGATATTTGACTTGGATCTGACTTTTCCCCCTGTTCTACCCCATTTTCCACTCCTTCCTAGCACTTTCCTAACATTTTGGACTATGAAACTGAGGTTTTTGACCCTAAGGTCAAAGTCGACCTTATGGGGTCAAAGTTGACCTTGACCCTGACTAGGTCAGGATCGACCTCGACCCTAACCTAGTCAGGTTCGAGCTTGACCTTGACCCTAAGGTCCGGGATCTTCGGAGTTTGCTTTCGGTTGCGGGATTTCATCAAAAACTTGTCTTTTCCCTCTTCGGGGCCATTATTTCTCAGATTAAGCATCGAATTCTCAAATTAATATTTGAGGTGGACCTTTCTTGATATTTGTATAGGATTCCTAATTTATTATTAGAGATTAGCCTTTCTCAAGTTTTGTGCCTAAAGCTCAAATTAACTTTGGGGTAGGCCTTACCTCGAATTTTGTAACAAGGCTCTTAAATAATTATTTTATTTCTATATTAAGGGTGGTCCCCTCCTAGAGTTTTGTGTCAAGACTTTAACTTAATTTCCTCTCCATGTGCACTTCTCTAGAGTTTTGTGCCATGGGCCCTTAATTATTATTTTCTACGAGGCCCCTCTTGTTGTCTAGATCACTATAAAAGGGAGCCTTCCTCTCTCATTTTTTCATCTCATCTCATCTCATAATCTCTCAAGCTCTCAAGTGCAAGCAAGAAGATCAAGCATTCAAGCATTCAAGCCTTCAAGCATTCAATTCATCAAGGAGATCCATTAGAAGCCATTGAAGGATTCAAAGCTCTATGGAGCTCTCTTGTTGAAGATTCCTCCATTTCCATTCAAGCCTCTTCCAAATTCAAGATCCATTCAAGATTGGTGTTAAAGATCAAAAGATAATTGATTGGAGACATCCTACATGTGATTCTACATTCATCTATTCTTGTGGATTCAAGGATTCGAATCCTCCACAAGGGTTTCAACTCAAGCAAGGTGAATTGTTCTATTTACTTTGTTTATTCCAGCAATTTCAATTTAATTTCAAGGTTAATTCCTAAATTGGGGTTGACTGAGGCAAACCCCGCAAACAAACAACCAAAAACCCTCTTTTTCTTGTAGGTACAGGTGTGGAATTTCAAATCTGAGAGCAAATTTGGATACCCTTTTTGGTGAACTTTCAGGATATGCGAACATAATTTGAATCGGACTTCAAATAAAAAATGTGGTATTTGACCTTTTATGAGGGTCAAACCTGAGCTGAGCCTTCTTGAAAAAAGATTTTTGGGTTTTGTAGATCTCACAGTTTCGGTTCAAGGAAATAGGAATCAACTATTTTTGAGATCGGTTGACAGGGTTTTCAGCAGATTCTTTTTCGGAGGTAAGTACCTTTATTTCTTAATTTCAATATTAGTCACCTATATTTACTTTCTATATCAATACAATTCAAATGTAAGTGTAAAATATTAGTTTTGGGGTCTCTTTCATGTGCAAGTCATTGTTCTAGGACCCCATACACTATTTTATCCTTTACATTTTGGTGAAACCGACATACTTACTCTCTTTCTTTTTGGTGTTAGATCATTTGTTTTCTTGCCTTAAGATTAGATTTCTTTTATGCTCTTGCATTTACATTTCAAAAATCCAAAAAAAATAAAAATTGCAAAATTTCTTCAAAAATACAAAAATATTTACATTGTTTTGTGAAATTAGATGCTCTATTGTGTTTGATTTCCTTTTCATGTTTCATTTGAATGCATTTGAATATATCTAGATCTATTTGTTATCATGTTGCACAAGTTGTCTCAAACATTTTCCAAAACTTTTGGGATTACACAACATCCTCCTCTTACCTTACCATTGCATGGCGTTACATCTAGCAAGACTTCATCTAGTGCATGTGATGTTGCTTTACCTTATAAGGATATATTAGAGAATGAAGACAATCTTAGGCTATATCTCCATCACATTTCTATTTATGGAGATGAGTTGAGGATTGATGTTAATTCTTCTCCTAATAGATGTCCTTCTTCCCCCTCTAGGCATCAAGCTTTAGTGAATTATGGAGACCCTACAATGTGCTTAATTGGTAGGGATGATAATCCTCCTATTTGTGATGAACTCTTGGATAAAGACATTGATTTATCCCCTCCTCATGAGGAATCTTTGATACCAAAGGGTGATTTATTAATGGATGACATATTCATACATGATGATAACTCTTTTTCTAAAACACACTCCCCTTATGCAGACAGTTTAGTGAAAGAAGATGATATTATAGACACTTTACCTCCATTTAAGACTCCTAGTGATGAGGCATTAGTGGAGAATGATATGAATTCATTTAATGCTCTCCCTTTTGGTGATGATCTTATGGAGAATCAAGATCTTACCTCATCTCCTCCTAGGATGTCCTCTTTTCTTCCTTCTTGTGAATCTATTTGTAGTGTTGAGACAACTAATATGGTTTATCCTAAACCCTTGTTAACTGTCAAAGGTTGTCCCCACATTAATATCAAAGGTAAACCTATGGAGTCTTTTAATGATCAAGATTCGATAGCTCACACATATCGTACAAGGAATAACCCTCAACCTAATTCGGTGGTTTCTACTTCTTTGCCACCTTCTCAACCTATTCTTCCTCCTCCACCTCATCTTCCTAGCAAGGAGTATGATTTGATAACTCAATTGCAAAATACTCCTACCAAGATTTCCTAATGGGAGCTTCTTCAAACTTCACCTACCTACTATGAAGCCTTGCAAAAAGCTCTAGCAACTCTTCCTACTCCACCTCCTAATCATGATAATATCAATAACTTCTTACAATGCATGCATGCTACCTTGGGTCCTCCTAACATTGTATTTAATCAAAAGGATTTACCTTCTAAAGAAGTTCAGAATCGATATGAGGCTCTTATGGTTGCTGTAACTATTAATAAAAGTATCATTTGTAGGACCTTGATTGATAATGGATCTGGACTTAATGTTTGTAGCATCGACATGCTCAAAGTGATTAACGTCGATCTTTCAACTATTCAATCTGACAATGTTGCTATTCGTGGCTTTGATAAAATTGCTAAGAACACTTTAGGCATCATTACCTTACCTATCAAAGTAGGACCGATCATCCTGAATACTCCTATTCATGTTATGCCTGGACCTCTCAATTATAACCTTCTTTTGGGTAGACCTTGGTTACATGAGATGCATGCTGTTCCTTCCACCCTTCACTGTAAAGTCAAGTTTATACATAACAATGTGATGTATACACTTCATGTGGATGATGCACCTAATCCTTGTCTGAATATTCAAACCCACACTACTCCTGTTCCTAATAGTAATCCTTCTTCCTCTAAACCCCTTTGTAATAACTTTGTCACTGCTTCCACCCACAATGAATCTATCAAATCTACCAAGGATGATATTGTGAGTATTGAGGTTCCATTGACTCCTTCTGATATGTCTTCTTGTTATGGTCCTAGTTATCATTTCCTAGTTAAACAAGGATTTAATGGTCAAGGATGTGGTAAGCATAAACAAGGAATTCAAATGCCCTTACACACTGGGGGGCATGAGCATTCTTATGGATTAGGATTTAATCCTCGACAACAAATCAATGTTAACAATATCTCAAATAACACTTCAAAACATGATGAAACTATGAAGGAATTTGACCAAGAATTTCTTTTTCCTAAACTCCTTTGTGCTAAGATGATTACTAGACCTAAACACAAAAAGAAACGTAGTCCACACTTGAAGACTCTTCCTTTTGGTTTATATAATAGATTTCATGATCACTCTACTAATGAATGTCAAGCTTTACATTATAATATTAGATAGCTCTTTGATAGTAAGGTTATTTATATATCATGTGACAATGAGTTGTATTTTAATCCTGTTTTCTCTAAATAACATTCATGTTCCTATTATGGAACTCCACATTATGTAAACAATGGTAGCCAAATCCTTGGGGGCTCATTGTCTTGTATAGTGTTGCGAGCGATATAATAGGTCCCCTTCCATTGTTGTTCCTACACTTTGGGGCCAAGGATGTCATCTCCTTTTCTATCTTTCTGGGATTCACCTCTTTCCTTGGTTAAGCAGTATCTATCTATTATGTGATATCCAGTCATACATGAATATTTTGGTTTTCATTGAGGATCTTTGTCCTTGATCACAACCTCTTTCATTGTTTGACATTGGGTTTCCATGGTTGATATATCTCTCACCTTGGAAACTGAACAGTGTGCTATCCCTCACAAGGGTTACTTTTTCACTTTTTGCATGATATCTCTTTGCATTCGTCCCTTCCATGGCCTCATAGGAGCTTTGACCTTCTTGGCTTGGACTGGGTGTTGTCTATGGATATTGTCTTGATGTTGAAGAAGGCTTTATCCTTGTTCTTTTCTTTCCTTAACATGTTAAAATAGTATGTTTTTGCCATATTAAGGAGGGGGGCATATATATGGCCTCCCTCGTTCTATATTATGTATTTTTGTTCTAACCTTTTGTTTTGCAGCATGCTAAATCCTCTAAAGGTAATGCACATAAGTTGCTAAATCCTGAAGGGACACACATTTCAAATTTCAAATATGCTAAATCTTCCAAAGGTAACACACATAAGTTGCTAAATCCCGAGGAGACACGCATTTTTCAAAATTTTCAATATGCTAAATCTTGGAAGGTAACGCACATAAGTTGCTAAATCCTAAAAAGACATGCATCAATATGCTAAATCTTCTGAGGGTAATGCACATAAGTTGCTAAATCCTGAGGAGACATGCATTTTGTATTCCATGGTGATACAAGAAGGTGGATCCATGGGTACTTTATAAAAGCCATCAAAAGACACACTACATACATGGACAAAGCCACCAAAAGGTGCACAATATTATGGGGTGACTATCAAGTGTTTTCTTGGTGGGCCATCCTATCCTTTTATGGTTCATAGTGAGATACACACATCTTACTGGGCGAGCTAACCACTCCTCTCTCTCCTTTTCTCTTTGTTCTTTAGTGATGTCTCTCTTATTGCAATCTTGGAGTTGATGAAGACTCGAGTCCTTGGGGGCTTGAGGATTCCTTTGTCCCTTTGATTTCAATAAGATTATCTTTTTCTTTATGATCTCCTTTACCAAGAGTTTGCATCGAGTCCATACTCTTGCTAAAGTGGGGGCTTAATGTATCATCTTAAAATGGAAGCACTTCCATGGTAAGAGTGTTTAGCCCTTCAAGTAAGTGATTTGGGGTCATGTTGAATGCCTTGAATGGATATTTGACTTGGATCTAGCTTTTCCCCATGTTTTACCCCATTTTCCACTTCTTCCTAGCACTTTCCTGGCATTCTGGACTATGAAACTGAGGTTTTTGACCCTAAGGTCAAAGTCGACCTTATGGGGTCAAAGTCAACCTCAAACCTGACTAGGTTAGGATCGACCTTGACCCTGACATAGTTAGGTTTGAGCTTGACCTCGACCCTAAGGTCCGGGATCTTCGGGGTTTGCTTCTGGTTGCGGGATTTCATCAAAAACTTGTCTTTTCCCTCTTTGGGGCCATTATTTCTCAGATTAAGCGTCGAATTCTCAAATTAATATTTGAGGTGGACCTTTCTCGATATTTTTATAGGATTCCTAATATATTATTGGAGATTAGCCTTTCTTGAGTTTTGTGCCTAATGCTCAAATTAACTTTGGGGTAGGCCTTACATTGAATTTTGTAACAAGGCTCTTAAATAATTATTTTATTTCTATATTAAGGGTGGTCCCCTCCTAGAGTTTTGTGTCAAGACTTTAATTTAATTTCCTCTCCATGTGCACCTCTCTAGAGTTTTGTGCCATGGGCCCTTAATTATTGTTTTCTATGAGGATCCTCTTGTGCCCTAGATCACTATAAAAGGGAGCCTTCCTCTCTCATTTTCCCCATCTCATCTCATCTCATAATCTCTCAAGCTCTCAAGTGCAAGAAAGAAGATCAAGCATTCAAGCATTCAAGCCTTCAAGCATTCAAGCATTCAATTCATCAAGGAGATCCATTAGAAGCCATTGAAGGATTCAAAGCTCTATGGAGCTCTCTTGTTGAAGATTCCTCCATTTCCATTCAAGCCTCTTCCAAATTCAAGATCCATTCAAGATTGGTGTTGAAGATCAAAAGAAAATTGATTGGAGACATCCTACATGTGATTCTACATTCATCTATTCTTATGGATTCAAGGATTCGAATCCTCCATAATGGTTTCAACTCAAGCAAGGTGAATTGTTCTATTTACTTTGTTTATTCCAACAATTTTAATTCAATTTCAAGGTTAATTCCTAAATTGGGGTTTGACTGAGGCAAACCTCCCAAAAAAAAAAACCAAAAACCCTCTTTTTCTTGCAGGTACAGGTGCAGAATTTTAGATCTGAGAGCGAATTTGGATACCCTTTTCGGCAAACTTCTGGGATTTGCGAACATAATTTGAATTAGACTTCAAATAAAAAATGTGGTATTTGACCTTTTATGATGGTCAAACCCGAGCTGAGCCTTCTTGAAAAAATATTTCTGGGTTTTGTGGATCTCATAGTTTTGGTTCAAGCATGTGGGAATCAACTATTTTTGAGATCATTTTTCAGGGTTTTCAGCCGATTCTTTTTCAGAGGTAAGTACCTTTATTTCTTAATTTCAATATTAGTCACCTATATTTACTTTCTATATTAATACAATTCAAATGTAATTGTAAAATATTGGTTTTGGGGTCTCTTTCATGTGCAAGTCATTGTTCTAGAACCCCATACACTATTTTATCCTTTACATCTCTGAAACAACTCACCAAGATGGAGGAGCTCTTTGCTAAATATAAAGAGGAAAAAGAGGGTTGGATAAAGGTTCAAAGCAAAAAGAGAACAAAAAGAAGAGATCCATCCCCGGTTTCCCCAGTAGCAAAAAGGAGAAAAAATAGAGCTGATGTTGGGGCAAAACTCAAATCCCCAGGTAGAAAGAGAGCAAGTCAGATTAGGCTAGAGGAAGCCAGTAGAAATATTGCAGATGGAACCCAGAAAACCATCCAGGCAGCCTGCACTCCCAACAAAAGATGTTAGACACTTCAAAGGCCCTCTGTGAGCTCTTTAGCTCACACAAGCTAACTGTCAGAAGCATAAATTTTTGTTCAGGAACTATAGATCATATTGTGACTGCCATGTATGATTCTCAACAGTGCAACATCTACTAGTTCTCCCTTGGCCAGGCTTTTAGACGTGGCTTCGGTCTTGGACTAGTCATCAATTTTTGTGCCACTAGGATCATTTTCTCAAAGGCTTACTTGTCTATTCACGTGATTATCTCTGATGTCATATGGTATGATGATTGGAATGCCGTTCAGGATGCTAGCAAGGAAACTTACTATTTAATGCATTATGATGAAACTTTCCATAAAGGCGAGCTGGATTCTCTAGATGGCGACGATCTTCAAAGTACCATGACTTTAACCAATAATAATCATTATTGCTTCAAGCTTTTTGGGAGAAGTTATTTTACTCATGGTGAGTTGTGGTAGTTCTACATGAGTTTTAAAAATATGTAACCTCTACATGCTTTTAGGGAGCACTTCCCCATATCTTACATTTATTTCAAAAAAGCTACTTTTAGTAATAGCGCTATTGTAGTTAGAAAGAAGGCTAGCAAAAATTCTTGGAAGAACTAGAGGCTTACCAAAACTATCAATATACCAATGGTTGGGGAAAGGTTAAGAAGGGAGCCGGAAGGAGACAGTGAAAAATGGAAGAAGCGAACAAAAATTTGGAATTCCTTACAAAAAGGGGAGGTTACCACTTTTATTGAATGCTCCATGGGTGTAGGAAGGATATCACGATTATCTTCATCAAAACTTGGCAAGATGGGTCGGTGGAGATTGAGGGCAAGACATTCACAGTTATGGAGGAATTCATTTCGATGGTCACATGCATCCCTACTACTGAGAGAAAATTCTACAGTGACCAAAAAATTTCCGACATTGCTGTCAAAAAGTTTGTGAGGGATGACTCAGAGATGAAAGCCATTATCAAAGCGAGCACCTACTACTTCCCCGGGAGTTTGAAGATGCTCTGGCAGTATGTTTTGAAGGTCCTCATCTTCTACATAACCCTTGACACCAGGTTTGATAGAATCTGAACCTATCATTTCGTCTTGCTTAACTATTTTAGGCATGATTTCAAGATTTCCATTTCGTATTATCTCTTCTCTTCTATGAACAAGAATATTACTAGTTATAGAGACAAGAAAATTGCAAATCCTGCCTTACATGAAGGATTAATCCTTCTGTTATATGAATTCTTTAAAACCCAAATATTGGGCAAAGAAATGGGGGAAAGAAAGGCTATAAGTGAGAACTCTGGCTCGGATTATGTTCCTTCTGGCTCATCTGTGGGCATCCCCTTGGATGAAAGTGAGGAAGTTGAATTCAAGAAATAGAGCAAGGGCTCTCTATCCAAGAAACGACCCTTGAAAGCTATCAAGAGTGAATTTCCCTCCAAAAAGCAAGATAGGAAGGAGGCTAACTCAGAGGAAGAGTATAACAAAAAAGAGGATGAAATGGTTTCGGAAGAAGAAGTGGGCAACCCTATTGAGGATCTAGCAAATTTGCAGGAACAGGACATGGAGGACACCCCTAAACCTATGCAGGACCTCTCTGGCCACTTGTCAATTGATATCACAATCAGTGAGGAAAAATCCCCTCTTCCCCACTCTCCAGAAACTAAAACTAAAATCCAAGCCCTTGAGACTGAAGAGAAAGATGACTAGGGAACCAATCATTCTCCCATAAGGATAGATGAGACTGAAGATACCTCAGGGGGGAGTATCATAGTTATGATACTGGTAGGGGTAAAAAAGTCTAGAGAAATTTTAATATTAACACCATGTGTATGGGAATTATTAGGGAAGCCATCTTTCCTCAGATTTTGGAGGACAAAGAGGGAAAAGTCCATAAGGAAGAATTGATAGACCCAGCTTTGGTTGTTCTTAGTGAAAAAGCCAGGGAGATGGATATGGACTTTCTCAACAATACCAAAAATAGCATGCTGGACTAGTTTTGGTCTTTTAAATGGCTATACCATGAGATCGAGGACATCAAGGTTAAAATTTTGGGCATGGGCAACAAGGACAATACCACAGAGAACATGCCAAGCCTGGAAACCAGGGTCATGAACATGGAATCCAAAATGATTAGTTTGGAAAATACCCTTAAGGGAGTGGCAGAGAAAATTTTTAACATCCTTAAAACATCCAATAAAAATGTCAAGATGCTGATTAAAAAGATGGAAGAAAAAATGGACCCCAAGATAGAGCAAAGGACTAAGAAGGAAGACAAGGAGCAGATGAAAGGTCCAAGGAAAAGAACTAGGGCAAGAACCAGGAAGAATAGGGAGAAAACTGACCCACAAGGCTCCCAAGTGCAGAACATTAAAGATACTGCTCAACTGATGGAGGCCCTTGAAAACAACATGGCCATCATGCTCAGGAGCATGGTATAATAGATTTTTTGGTGTTCTTCCTTTTGGCTAGGATTTTTATTCTCTATTTATTTCATGTTCGACCCAATGGTGGCCTGTCCTTGCTACTCTGTTTTATTTTTCTTTGCTTGGATTTTATGACTATCTCAAGACTTTAAATTTTCTGTGGGTTTTAGGATCCCTGTAAAACCTATTTTACTAAATCAAAAACATTAACAAATTTAAATCAAACCCTCCATGATTGCATGCTTGGAATCCACCTTGAGGGAAGAATGAATGGATCTTGAAGATGAACAAAGGATCTTGAAGGAAGATCACACCACCATGATGGCTAGATCTAGGGTTTTGAATGATGAATCTTGAATGCTTGAACCAAATCCCTTCAAAGGCTTGAATGCTTGAATCCTTGATCTTCAACGGAGAACTTGAATGCTTGAATGGATGATTGCTTGATTGTGGATGCTTGATGATGCTTTACATCTCACTTGCTTATGATCTCCTTGAGAAAACCTTGAGCACTTGGTCTCAAAACTTGATCATGAAATTGCTTGGTGAATAATGGATGTGAAAATGAGAGAGGAAGACTTCTTTTATAGTGATCTAGGGCACAAACTTCTAGAGAGGCTGACATTGGAGAATTAAATCCCAATTAATCTTAACCCCTAAAAATAGACCTAGATTAAATTCAATTTAAGGGTTTACCATTCCGAAATCTGAAATAGTTGACCCGAAAGCGGGAAAATAAAAGTTTCCGTACCCTGACATCCCGAAACTTCTAGAAACTAAAATTTGGACCTGGGGTCAGGGATGAGGCTGAAACTACCCTAGGCCAGAGTCAAGGTTGACCTTGACCTAGGTTAGGGTCTAGGTTTTCCTTGACCCTTTAGGTCATCCTTGACCCAAAAAGTCAAAGTCTCCAATTTATCAGAGAAAGTATGTCAGAAAGAGGCTAAAAATAGGGAGAGAGAAGCAGAACAGGGGGGAAACAACCAGATCCATGCAAAGACCCAATCAAGGCACTTGACATGACCCCAAACCACTTACTTGGAGGCCTATACACTCTTAACATGGAAGTACTTCCATTTTAAGATGATACACTAACGTACTTTTATTTTATGCATAATGGAACATATATTTAAGACAAATCTACAAATGTATTAAAAAAACCTTAAAATAACAAAATTCATACATGTCACAACCAAAACATCACTTGATCTAACAAAGAACCATGAGCTAAAACATAAAAGGGAGGAATAATCAAAACTATTGGTGGGATTGTTGACTAGAGAAGGAGAAGGCAAGAGTCCTCCTAAAAGCTTATTCAAAATGTCCTACGTTGAGGCCAATCCTCCTCAACATCCAAATACCTATTGTTTAGAGAAGAATAAGAGTCTAGGAATGGTATGCTTCACTGACCACTCTATTGTTTCTCTCAATGTGTGAGCCTTTGCATGTAGAAGATAAATGTACACACACAACGTGTGATAATTAAAAGAAGGCCATAATGATAATCTAATTGTTCAAAGTTACCCAATACATATAATATATAAAGTTCTATTATTTTGCCTATTAAAAAATATATTGGATAATATAATCTCCTTCTATTGAAATAAATTTACACCAATTAAATCATGAACTTATTTTTAGAGATTTTGTATTTTGTATTTATATTTTAATTAGATATATAATATCTAATATTTTTATTAAGTGATAATGCAAAGATAACCAGCCATTGAACATTATTGCATGACAAAAATTAATAAGGAAATAAAAATTCAAATAAGTATTTTATATTTAAAAGATAATAAATTATAACCTCGCAATGAGAAATTTGAATAAATATAAAAATATTCTCAATCAATTGATCTCTCAAAAAATAAATGTAAAGGCCAATATCATTAAAAGAAGATCTTTTTACTTTTCTAAATTTTTTTAATATTGTGGCACATTAAAAGACAAATAAATGACACCAAGAATTTTGTTGTTTTCTTTTTAGTCCATGTGTAAAGGATAAAAAATCAAAGGAAAAAATATTTATAGTGAATCAACATTATAGTGAAATGACTCAACTATGAGTTAAAAATGGTGTATGTGTCTAGTGTTACATATAATTCCCTTCTTGAAAATTATTTGGATTGTGAATGTGTTCCACACCGTAATCTGCATTCATTATTAATATTTTCCTATCTTATAATTGAGTTTGTGCACCCTAAGCTTTTACATTGTTAATGGCCTAGTCAGAGAGGTGGAGAAAAAAATCATTGATTACAACTTTGTAGTGTGCTATATTTTTTTCTTTGCAAAACCAATCTTGTTCAACAACTTTTTCTCCACCCAAAGTCCAACCTGTCATTGACACAAAGAGGTTTTATCTCATAAATTTTTGTGGTGGGTGGGAGGATTAAATATTATCCTTTAATAGAAAGAGGTATATAGTTTGCACACTCAAAGCATATAATAAAATTAAAGGAAATTAATTATCTTTCTTTTTTTAAAAGAGGGGTAAACATATATTAAATCAACCAAAGAAGAATACAAAGAAGTCAAAAAATGTAGAACAACTAGCCAAATTCATAATAAAAATCAATGAACACCTAAACCTCATAGATACTCTTTGATGTCCTCCATAACATGATCTTCTAGAAAACCACAACACTCAAAAGATAAATGACTCTAATCCTTAACATCCCACATCCCCATGTGATCAGAAGCCCATTTACCCAAATAATCTACAACCTTGTTCCATTCCTGAGGGATATGAAAAAAGGTAACATCATCTAGAGATCTGATTAGTCTATCAATCTAGTTAACGACACCTACTAATTTCTAGTTGTTTCCCTTTGTATCTCATTTATTCAAAATATCAACTACAACCTGTGAATCAAATTCACAAATGACCTTCCTCCATCTGAGAGAAAAACAAATATCCAAGTCATAGATGATAGCCAGAGCTCCTATAAAATTATTAGTATGATGACCCTTATAGGTAGAAAAAAATTTGAACCGCCCCATAATAATATCTTCTAGATCCTTTGATCCCAACATGCAAAGGATTGCCTCTAGGGGAGCTGTCCATATTAGTATTCAAAGCCTCATTAGGGGGAGGTTTCCAATATCCATCCCATTATGCCTTGTTCATGCCATAAAAAACCACATGAGAAGGAGGGCGATGTGTACCAAAACCTTCCAAACCTAACCTTTTAATAATGGGTAATTCCATTATATCCACACCACTAGATACATCACACTTGGCTAAGAGGGTTTCTTGCAACCCACTAATAACTCACATTTATAATTGACAATTCTTTCTTTTCTAATCCTGAAAAATGTTTTCATTCATTTCCAACCAAATTTTCCAAAGAATAAATGTAGAGCCAATATTATGATAGTATGCAGAAGAGAGGCATGAGCACAGGGGATCTCAATCGATCCCAAAAATCTAGCAAGGTAGAAATGTGAAAACAAGGCTTATTCCAAAGCCCAAACCAAAAATGCTATATTTATTTTGAATAGGGGCATAAGAATAGAATATTAGAGGATTTTAGAAATGAATTTTGAATATATCCTATGGGGGATTATTCTGAGCCTTTCTGTAGCAGTTGCAGTTGCATTCATATCTGTGGTTGTCATTGATGTCAACACAATGATCTACTGAAGATTAGCAGAAAAGTAGATAGTGTTTGAATTAGCACATGCGGAGTATTGAAGATCAAGCTATGAAAAGCTAAGGACTTACTCTATATTGTGTCTTGAGATTGTGGTCAAGAGCGCGTATGGAAATTCAATTGTTCATGATAGTTATGTGTAATTTAGTAGAAGCAGTATACAGGCAGTGTTCTTGAGAAGCAGCTTAGGGTAACTGGATGATATCTCCTAATCAGGATAGAATCTAGGCATACAAAGTCATACAATTGATGAAGACACTTTGGTAGAGACTTGGATAAGATAGTGTGGTTAGAGGTAGCATGTGTGAAGATTTATTGTATTTGGAAGCTGAAAGTTTTATGTAATTATGAAATATTATGTAACGTGTAAAAAGTTTATATTTTGTAAATAGTTAGGGCTTGTATGCTAACTCATTTGTAATTATTTGAGTGTGGTATAAAGGATGGATTATTTTCCTTATTGTAAGAGAGAAGAATATAGAAGTGAATTGCAGAATTGAGCAATATATACATTGTAAGAGAATATGCGAATTTCAGAGATCTGATATTGAGATCTGGTAAAGAAGTTGGTGTGGTTTGGCATAGGTAGAGGAGAAAAGATAAGTTGTTGAGATCAATAATTATTTGGTATTATTCTGTTTGAGTAATAGAGAGATCAGTTGGATAGTGTGTTTAGTGATCTTTCCCTTGAAGCTATTTGGGTAGTGGGTCCTTTTTTCTTCCATAACTCTTAACAGGGTTAGAATCTTTTAACAGAGATTCAAAGTCTCCTAACAGGGACTCATATGTACTAAATTTATTTCATAAGGCTCCTAACAGATTCCATCCTCTCACAAGGAATTTTTTTATTCGTACATCTTTTGTGGGCATCATTCCCACCGGGGTTTACTCTATGATCAAGAGGTTCTCTAGTTAACATATCTTGTGTTATTGTGTCATTGTGTATGTTTATCTTTCTATGGTTGTTTCTTACATTTCTTACATGGTTGAAATCTATTAATGGTGATAAAAGTTGTATTTATCTCATAACTGATTCACCCCCCCCTCTTAGTTATCTTGGTGGACTTTACTTTCTAACAATTGGTATTAGAGTATCAGGTCCTTGAAGGAAAAGTTTAACAACTTAAGGAGATCCATGGTGAATAATTTTAGGAAAGAAAGACCTAAGTTTGATGGAGTAAACCATGATAGCTAGAAATAAAAGATGAAGACACATTTGCTATGTCTAGGACCAGGATATTGGTTGATTACAAAGAATGAGAAGACTATCATTGAAGAAGACAAAATTGAAGAATGTACTAATGAAAAAAGAGATATGGGTATGTACAAGATCATGAGGGGCCAAACTATGCCCTTAAGTGGCAATGAAAAATCAGCAAATCAGGGTTAGTAAACTTGACGTGAAAATTTCAACTAGCTATGAACCTAATATCAAAAAGTTGTAAGAATAGAATCTGTAGAAAATTGAATGCCGTTTCTAAACTACTAGGCCTTTTTTGAGAAAAAGTTAGTATGATTGGTGAAAAGTATAGATTTCAATGCAGCAGTACAAAAATTTCAGGAAAAAAATAAGTAGGTGTATGTCTGACCACCTTAATCATAATCAAATGATAATATTTTATTGTAAGATTTTATATATAAGTAGTAGACTCATGCCCGGATGTGACGCAAATTTTTTTGTAATTTTATTCCAAAAAAATAATTAATTATGAATTTTCTGCTACAACATTTTTAGAATAAAAAAACTTCCGTTTCTGACCACCTTAAGTCATTCAAAACTTTACAAAATTCAAATTTTTTTTTTCCTTATAATAGGTGAAGCATAGAATGTGACGCATTTTTCGGATTTCAAAAATGTTATACCGTTTGAAAGTTATAGTCATTTTTCAATCAGTATATAAATTAGGACTTTAGAGGTAGCTCAAGTAGAAAATAACTAATAATTACTTAGTGAATTCAAAATTTGATAGCAATTATATCGATGGAAAGCTAATAATCTCCTTAAGATACCCTTTTCATTTTATCAAATTCGAATGAAAAAAAAGTTGTCAGCTACAT